>JBBPRR010001092.1:0-13162 GCA_038093115.1 Hortiboletus flavorubellus | reverse complement strand
CATGTCGATGCTAACATCTGCACTTCGCTGTCTGTCAGAACGTTTCAATTAACTCGGGTATCAGTGCTTTTACTGCGGCGATCGCTGAATGTCAAACACAGCTGGAACTTGAAGTCTTCCAAACCAAGTGGCCTAGAGCCTGATGGTTTGCGAGATATGAATGTTGCTTGATGGATAACTTTGAACTGCAGTTCCTGGATGGAGCGTCCCGATACTGACCGAGGGACATCGATGAGGAATTTTCAGTAAAGGGAGAGGCAGTCGGGCCTGGGAGGGAAATCTCGACTCGAAAATCGGGGCCAATAATTCGAAATGAAACGGACGGTGCTAAAACAAATCACCAAGGTAATAAATGAATCGGACGCCTACAAAATTCCGAGTCAGTAATGGTGGTGATGATATCTGCAGTGATCTCTATCTTTTGAAATCCCTCCTGCAAGAGAATATCCAGGTTCCATTCACCTTCCGGTGTACCGGGGAGGTCTGGGCCCGGGTCACCGCAGGGAGTGGCGGGAGTCCTGGCGAAGCAGCTGGAGTCCTAGGGCGTAGCGTTCGTAGTGCGAAGAGGGGGCAGATGTACCGGGGAGGTCTGGCAAGGGCCGGAGTGTCCCCGTAGGGAGTGGCGAGAGTCCTAGCAGCTGGAGTCCTCGTGGGTCATAGTCCATGTGTCTGTACTTAGTCATCATCCATCCACGTCCTGCGGCGGGAGCAGCCCACCCAGATGTCCCCAGTCCACCGGGTACAAGGTAATCTTCACGTTAGTGAGCTTGGTGTGACGGCTCTGGTGGCAACGAAGCTGTTGATCTGCTTCAAGACGGAGACTGGCGCGAGTTGCCCAGCTGTCACCTTTGAAGTGGGCGGTTGATTACGTTCAAAAAGAAAGTGCGTCCCACGTGGCATGGTCACTAAGAGGATCCTGGGTTGCCATGAAGAAAACGAGAGAGTCCGAGTCTTCAAAGCAGTAGTAGTCGAAGGGCTTTGATCCTCCGGTTCTTGTCCGAGCCACGGCAGATCTCAAAGATCTTGAGCAGACCTGTAGTCACGGCAACTGTCAGTGGAGAACGGGATGCCAGGCAATGCCAGTGTAACGACGATTAGTAGATTGGCAGGCAAGACAAAATTGAAGACGTACACGTCACTGAGTCACTTCGCCTGAGTACTGAGTGTCTGGAAGTTGTTGGTCGCCCTCATGGTCACTCTTGCCGCCGATCAGCAATTTGCCACTCAAGTTTTCAAACTCAGGATAGGGACCAACGTTGTGGCCTACACAACACAGTGACTATGCACGGACCGCCAAAGTGGATGGTGGTCATTCTCTCAGTGTCGAGGATTTCAAGCATCTTCCCCAGGGCCACCGGCCTGCTTGCAAACGCTGGCATCCTACTCGTTGACTGCCGTGTAGCAAACGAATCGGGTGCTACTTGTTCTGCTTATATCCAGATACAAGGTGAATGGCTTGAATGACGAGCACATGGGGCTTGGATTCGACGGTCCGGGACACCGCACCACCCACGGCCCAATATATTAGTCCCCCGACATCCGAATCAGCCGCACCCAGGCGGATTATCGCCATCCCATCTCATGACCACTCACGCTCTCGCACAGGCATTCAAAGCTGCCAAGCCCGCATTTGGGGCATGGATCACCTTGCCAGGTGTGATCAACGCCAGGACGGTCGCACAGTCGAGCCCACACCTCTCGTGGGTCATGATCGATTGCGAACACGGACTCACCTCGCTCCAACCCGGCTCGGCAGAGTCTATCCAGGCGATCACAGGACTCGGCAGTAACGCACCCAGTGCGCTCGTGCGCATTCCTGCGACGGGTACGAGCACTGGTACTTCGTGGCAGATCAAGTATGCGCTCGACGCTGGCGCGAGGGGCGTCCTCGTGCCGATGGTGTGTCCCTAAACATCGACTTCAGTGCCCGGAATGGTGATGAGATACCCGGGTTGCCCCCGTTTTACAGGTCTCTGATGCAGCAAAGGCGAAAGAAGTCGTTTTAGACAGCCGCTTCCCACCAGACGGGAGGCGTGGCTTTGGCAGTCCGTTCACGCAAAGCGTGTGGGGGATCAGCGCAGCAGAGTATCTCAAGTCTGCCAACCAACATGTCACGATCATGATCCAGATCGAAACACAAGACGGCGTTAAGAACGTCGAGGAGATCGCTGCGGTCGATGGAATCGGTCAGAGGATGCGGTTGGCGTCTGGCTCAGGATAGTCTGACCCTTTCTTTCTAAAACAGACGTGCTTTTCATCGGCCCGTACGATCTGTCGTTGACCCTCGGTTACCCTCCTCCGTCTCCAGACCCCCATCCTGACGTGGAAAAGGTCATCCAATCTATCCTGAAAGTTGCGCACGACAAGGGAAAGAAATGGTACGTCCCATGTTGGACTGGGACGCACGCGCTCGGCGCTCACTATGACTACAGTGCCATCTACTGCACTTCGGGAGCGCAGTCGTTTAAACGTGTCCAAGAGGGGTTCGATATGGTCTGTCGATCGTGATCTTGGCACGACAAACTAATACTCAGACACCCCTTCAGATCAATGTAGCCTCGGATTCGGGCGCAATCTCGGAGTCCATTGCTCGTAACCTGACAGAAGCTGTTGGCGGTCAACCGGGTGCTGGCCCCTTTGGATACTGAAAGTTTCACAGATGGAGACGTTATATGAAGTGTACCATAGTTAGGGATAAGATGACCACGTTCGTTACATGACCATTGTCAGTGAGAAAGCATTTTATCAATCTGACAAGACCAAAGAGTGCTGATCAGCTCTTGCGATCGCGACGAACCGGTTGTTGATTGTCTTCATGCTGGATGAAGACACGACGTCCTGACGGATACATGCGCCGTGTATGTCGAATAATCCAGAATTCTTGCTGCAGTCGAGCAAACCAATCTCAAAGGTCACCATCTTTGGCTGGCTCAGCCACCCCATACCCAGTTCCACAGCAGACCCGAGAGCTACCTTGGTAAATTCAAGGGCATACTTCGATACATTCAGCGTCAGTCTGGATCTGGACGATACGAGCTCAGGTGCGCACCGCTTATGAGAACTGACCTTCGTTTACGATATCCAGCCATCGACGGCATGGATGCACAGGTTGGAGGCCCAGGCTGGGTCGCTCTCGGTAGCACATACCACTGGGACCCTAGCACGGTGCCACGAAAGGTGGTTGGATACACCATCTGGGCTACATCCAAGAGGTCTTCATTTCGTGAAACGGGTCGATTCTTATAAAGACGACGTACAATCATTTCGCGACCACGAGCGGCGATGTAGAATACACAGCGGGCAACTGCATAGCCCAATCCGACAGGGGCGTATCGACGCAGTGATGGACCCATCGTGGGTGTCGCACCCTTGTGAATGCATGCTGTCATGTCCTGGGACGTGACAGTCCAGGAATCCGACACGATACATCAGCCATACTCACGGACTGAAACATGGCGCCCGACGTCCCTGCGTTGATATACGTATTCTTCGACTGTGTCTTGGCTAAGGAGAACTCCAAGGTACACAAACAGACCTCAACCGGAACCTCGGACCGGAAACGAATCAGGACGAGCGTTCTAAAGGCCTCTGGGATGGTGACCGTTCCAGGGCCACCGTCATCAGCACCTAGTACCGGATGCAGTGGAAGTTCGTAGTTGGCGGAATCCAGGTGGGATCCGATTATGATGGCTGGCATTTTGATAGCACGGTTTGGTCAAGATCTATAGGCTCAAAGCGGGCAATCAGGGGAAATGCATAGGTGAACGTCTCGAGGGATAGATGAACGGGGCGTCGTGATGATCTACTAGCATGTGATGAGAAAACAGGATGGACGGTCAGCACCTAAAGACCTGTCTCCAGGACTCTGTTGTAAATGCACCGGGAGCGCTGAGCGCCACACTCTGAGTGGTAATTAATGGCGGTTGTAAAAGGTCGTCAGGTTACCGAGATTGTGCACCACCACCACCACCACCATCTTGACATTTCTTATGACCTTCCTGGTGTCGAGGTCCGGCCAATCTGCCATTCATTGATCTACCCCGGACGTGCCAATTAGAAGCACCCACAGGAATAGGCACACGCCAACGACCTTGTCTGCAGAAACCGTCGGCCCGAAGAGGTCAAGATCCATGAATGACAGTCCTTGTTGTTTGAGGCATAGCTTCATCCACATGCTTTCGGACACAAAGGCGTCGACAAGTCGGCCTATCAAAAAAATATCCAACGTAAACAGGGCCCACGAGACGCATGTCTTCGAAAGGATCTTCATTACAGGCAGCTAGATGCTTGCCCCTCTAGTCCCGCTGCCTTGCAGGAACAAACGGAACCATCGTGGAGCTCGACTCGACGTTGTAGTAGTCCTCGGAACCTTTTCTTCCACCGGTCAGGGATGTGCACCTGGACCAACGCGGGTCGTTCCGTCTTGACGCGGTGGCACGTGGGACGTGGCCGAAGCGTGGGAGTTGTGACCGAAAAAGGGTGTATTGGGTAAGCAGGCAGAGGCCACGACGACGGACTCAACCAACGCTTGGAAGACCCTCCCGCGACCCAGCGATGCCACCCCCGCCATTTTCCTCGCCACATAACCAGCCCTCCTGCCCCGCTCTTTACCTTTATCCTCTCAATGACACCTTCGTTCCAAAACATATCGCCCTACTAGCTGGCCAGCGCGTCAAGATTGGCCGCCAAACCAACGCCAAAACCGTCCCTGCAGAACGAAACGGCTACTTTGACTCAAAAGTCCTTTCGAGGCAGCATGCCGAAGTATGGGAGGAGAACGGAAAGGTTCCTCTCGTTCTCTCCGTCCATCTCTCTCTCTTCATCTCCCGCCCCAGATCTTCATCAAAGACGTCAAGAGCTCGAATGGCACATTCATCAATGGCGAACGCCTCAGCCCAGAAGGCGTCGAGTCCGAGCCCTTTGAACTAAAAAATGACGACATTGTGGTATGCCACCTGACATTCGCCTTCCATTCTTCGTCAATTCAGTCGTCCTCAGGAATTCGGCATTGACATCATTGGCGAGGACAATAAAACTACCATCCACCACAAGGTCGCCGCTCGCGTTCTCTGCGTATTCACTGAGGAAGACGTACAGGACGCTGCTCGTGTAGAGCGAATGCAACATCCACCAAACGTCCCAGGGGTCCCTTCTCCATCGAGCACTTCCTCGTCCTCTCAATTTTCATTCGCTCATGGCCAAGGTATTCCTCCTTCACAACGTCGACCGACCCTTCAGTCCCAGGCGCTTGGTGGGATGGGCGGGATGGGTGGTAGTATGCGACCTCCGGGTAAAAGCGGTCTGAGTTTCGACCACATCTTGAGCCGCCTACAAGGCGAGCTCCAGAAAAGTCGCGAGACTGGCGCCGAGTTGCACTCCTTAACGACCGCAATGAATGACATTCACGACACCCTAGGCGGCGCCTTGGTGAGCCACTTCGTTGACAAGCCACCATTCCCACTGACGACTGCTCCCACAGCCACCCAACATTCCTCATTTCCCTCCCAACCTTCCGCCTGTTCGTTCACCACAACCACAACCAGCGCACGAGCCAACCCAGTCCAGTGATTCCGGATCTCCTCCGGCCGCCACACTCAACGAGCTCCGCACTCAACTTCACGAGACCCAGGCATCCTTGGCAACTCACGTCGACAAGGTACGTGCGCTCGATGACCTCCTCGCCGAGCACGAAGCCATCAAGGCCGAGGTAGCCTCACTGCGCGAACTCATGAACGAACGGAAACGCGAGCTCGAGATCTCCAGACACGCTGCGGGCTCTCCATCTGGTCCCCATGATACTCAACACCACAACAACATGCGGAACGGTAGTTATCAAGCAGACGACGATGATGCCGCCAGTATTCACACCATCGTCCCGCATGGTTTGGAAAGAGTAGAGGAGGAAGATGAGGACCAGTTGTCATCCGAGGATGAGGGCGACGAAGAACGACACCGTCGCCGAGAAGAGCTTGGACGACCGCGGACTCCCGAACCTACTGGAATGGGCATGGTGGAGGATGACGAAGACTCCCCAAACACGAAGCGCGGACACCGATCATCATCACCTCTGCAACAATCCCACGATACTGCATCTGCTGCTATCAGCGAGCTGGCCGAGCGGCTATCGACGCTCAGCGGGCGAATAGACACCGCAGTGGAGTTCAACAACTCCCTCCAGGCGCAGCACACCGCCGCGCAGACAACAATATTGCAACTCTGGTCCAAGATTACAGCTTTGGAAGAACTTGTAGAAGCGACGCAGCTACAGTTGTTGGAGCAAAACCACTGCCCAGGAAGCTGCTCAGGCACAACTTCTCAATGCAGTTCGCGAGCCTCCCCGTGATCCAGAATGGGAATCGTTGACAGCGATGCTCAATGAATGGAAGAAGAATGTCGAAGGCCAATGGAGTGCCGTTCAGGAGGAGTGGTCACAAGAAAGGGAGTGACTTAGCGAGGCAAAGGAGGAATGGGAGAGCCGGGCGCGGACGTTGGAACTGGGATTGGATGCCAAGATCAAATGCAGGCGTAGCATCAATCATAGCATTGCAGCGACATGATCGGTTTCCGAACGGAGACATCCAGCTCAATGGAGGAGGTGGACTAGTGACGCCACCTAGTCCCGTTAGTGTCGCCTCGAACTCTGGTCGGACAAAGCACCGACGTCGCCGGTCAAGTTCTTCTCGAGGTCGTTCGAGATCAAGTTCACCCATCTCGTCGATCGAGATGATAGAAGGAGTAGTCAACGGGGAGCAGGACATTGGGTCCAACCCGGGTTCACGGCGTGTCTCGGATCAATTTTAACAATCGCGATCACCCTCTCCATCAATAGCCGAAAGTGAGCCAGCGTCGTGCAGCCAAGTGCTCGAGCGCGGCGTTCAATATCCGATCACGGCCTGCCCCATCTGTCAAGGACTCTCCCGAGCAGCCACCATTGAACCCCCCTTTGCTTATTCACGTGAGCTTGAAGTCGGAGATACCGTTGCGCACGTCTGGGGCTGTTGGTCATCTCGTGGTCTCACATCTGTCGCTTCTGATAACGCATTTCTTCCAGCTCCATCTGAATATGACGACAGCCGTAGGCGTGTTAGTTGTCAGTATCGCAACGGAGCGGTATTATGGCGAGTAAATCAAGATTAAGACGCAAGCATATGGAATAACCCTGGACTGTTCTCGATGGCGTTCATTATGATCGACTTGTTTCCCTTTCAAGTTTGATCGCTGCGGTTGGATTACTTTATTATCCTTTTTCTCGCTGCTCTCGACCTTATTTGTGACTTGTGAATAACCCTATGCAGCCCCTTGTCATTATAATGACAGCACGGCCACATGCGTTCCTTCGTATCGTGTTTTCGTATAATGTTCTGCAAGAAGGTGCTCCAAGATCCGTGTTTGTGCCCACGTGACTGACCATGATGTTGATTTGTCAGCTAGGGCCCGCGAGTGACTCGCTGTAAGTATTGCGTCAATAACCACCAGACCTTACCATCAATGACCGTCGCCAACGATATGTCCAACGCGTTCGACGGCATCCATTCTCTCAAGAGACTGCCCTCTCATGTCGGTGGCTTCATCATGCGCGCCATCCGTGTTGGTTCAGAACCGGACGCCGGAGTTATTCCTCCGATATCCCTCAGTACGACTTACAAGCAAGACAGTCAGAAACCACAAGGTACGTCTTTGGTTGCGTGATGAGGAGATCCCGCTCAAGACGTTGCTTCTTAATGTAGGGCTTCGAGTATTCTTGTTCTGGGAACCCTAATCGCCAAGCGTTGGAGACCACGCTTCTGCCCTCGAGGTAGGGGGTGCCTACGCGATCGCGTTTGCCTCGGGCTCGGCCACAACGGCCACTCTCATGCAGGCTGTGGGGCCGAATGCACACATTCTCAGCGTTAATGACGTCTACGGCGGTACATTTCGCTATCTGAAACAGGTCACTTCAGAGATCCAGGGGGTCGAGACGACTTTTCTCGATTTAGAGAATACGAACGACGATGCCGTTCTGGCAGCGTTCCAACCAAACACCAAGGTACATTGTTCGATCGCGTCTGGCTTCACAGGCCATTCATGCTGACCGGTTGCTGGGCGTTCATAGATTGACTGGATAGAAACACCAACGAACCCTACACTTCGGATCGTAGACATACCCCGGATCATCTCGCTTGCACGATCACACTCATCCCGACCCCTCGTGGTCATCGACAACACGTTCCTGTCACCATTCTACCAATCGCCTCTCCTCCTTGGAGCAGACGTCAGTTTAACCAAGTACATCAATGGCCATTCAGATGTGGTCATGGGCGCTGCGATTCTCCCCGCACACCATGCCCCACTCGTACAAAAGTTGCTTTTCCTCCAGAACGCACACGGTGCGATCCCGAGTGCCTACGATTGCTGGTTGGCTCAGCGGGGTGCCAAGACGCTCCATTTACGGATGAAGGCGCACGGGATCAATGCGTTGAAGGTGGCGCAGGCGTTGGAACGTCCTCCGTTGGTCGAGGAGGTGATCTACCCTGGGCTGGCGGCCCACCCGCAGAATTCGATTGCCTATCGCCAGCTGGCGCCGCACGCCAAGAGGTTTGTCGATACGTTACAAGACGAGCAAGGGGATGTTGGTGGTTTCCCCTATGGTGGTATGGTGCCCTTTCGTATTCGGGGTGGCGCCTCGGAAGCGAGCAAGTTTTTGACCGCGACGTGGTTGTTTACGCTGGCTGAGTCGCTCGGCGGGGTGGAGAGTCTGGCAGAGTTGCCTGCGCAGATGATGCACGTCGGTATACCCGAAGCGGAGCGCGCGGTGCTTGGGATTGGGGAGAATCTGATCAGGTTATCTGTCAGGGTAGAAGAGACGGAAGATTTGGTGAGGGATGTGGAGCAGGCGCTCAAGGTGGCCTCGTGATGCACAAGGTTGTGACCAACGTCCGCGAGCTACCTGGTCTCTCTCGTTTGCTTCTTCCCTCGCCCTTCCACGATCTCCAGCGTGCGGCCAGTGGGGGACCGGTCGCCATCGTCAGTGCAAGCAAGTATAGTTGTGACGTGATCATTGTCCTACTTGATCGCGACCCTGTTCATATCCCATTGCAAATTACACAAGATGGTGTTCGAGACCTGGCGACGGAGCTCCATACCTTGACTATGCGCGTGAAAAGGGTTGATGTGAGGAGGGAACTCGCTGCCTTCTTACGCAAACTTTGGGAACAGGCTGTTTCGCTCATCGTCGACTTCCTCCAGACGATTCATCCGTCTCAATCACGCATCTGGTGGTGTCCCACTGCTGAGTTCTCTGTGCTTCCCTTGCACGCTGCTGGTCCCTATAGGAAGGGCCAACGAAACCTCACTGATATATACATCTCATCCTACACCCCAACCTTGACCGCCCTCATTCGTGCTAGACGGTGTGATTCGTCAACTTCTGCAATTGAACGGAAGCGTTTTATTGCCGTCGGCGAAGCCAAAGCTTTTGGCGAGAGTGAACTGCTTTCGGTGGGCAGGGAACTGGAAAATATCGGCCTGCACATGGACGGCCTCGCCACATTCACGCGCATAGATGGAGAAGAATCTTGCATTTTCAGGGTCGTCGAAGAGCTCTGCAGGAACGATTGGGTGCACCTTGCGTGTCATGGTCTCCCAGATCCGAAGAAGCCGTTTGAGTCTGCATTCGCTCTGCGCGACGGACACTTCGCAATCCAACACATCATCGGGTGCGATTTGAAGAATCCAGAGTTTGCGTATCTCTCTGCATGTCATACGACTGTGGGAGACGAAGAAAGCCCAGGCGAAGTGGTCCATCTCGCGTCAGCGATGCAGTTCGCTGGGTTCCGTTCTGTGATTGGGACAATGTGGGCAGTAGACGATGGCGAGACGAACAAGATCACGTCGACTTTCTATAAATATATGGTGGACGAGTCTGGCCGTCTTGATCATACCCGTGCGGCGTTCGCGCTGAACAAGACGATGAAATCTGTGGATGTACCATTCGATCAGCGGATTCTTTATATCCATCTTGGTGTCTAGTTGTAGCGATACCTATTCATTGGCTCCATCGATGTTGCTTTTACTTAACCTTACATTGTAGTTTCCTTCTTAGCTTTCAAGGAGGGCAGGGGAGGTAATCTAGTCTCTTTTTTGCTGGCGGCATACGACTAGCAGTAGGTCGATCGTACCTGGTTGTGTTACGTAATAACCACTGCCCTAAGCCAAATGTAGACTCCGGCTTCTTCTCAGTGCTACTACACTTCCTTGACACGAATGTCTACTCACGAGCGTCCATTGATAGGCTCCGTATTTGAGCGCAAAACTCCCCGCACACCATCTGCGCAGTCTTCCAGGTTCACTGGAACGCCGGGAATAGGATTCCCAACTCCCACCCAGCATCGACTCAAGAGCGCCTTTGCTCGCGCACGGGATGAGGTTAACTTACAGGGCGACGTCGGCGGCTCGAGGCGGATTGACGCGCCATCTGTTGTGTCAAAGCAACCGAAAATACACACTCCTGTTGCACCGATAGCGCCGATCACCGACCCCAAACCCGTCCAAACTGATATCGATGCCCTCCTTCGCCAGGTCCACGAAGAGAACACGAGCATGATCGCACACATGAGCGGGGATGAGGTTGAGTTGGAGAAGCGGGCGATGTTACAGCAGCTGGGCGAGCATACGGAGCAGTTACTAAGGCGTGTTCACGAAGCACGACGGTGAAAGAGGCAAAGGAAAAGGAGGCCCACGGCCGGACGGAGCCGGCGCAAGAGGCACGGAGAAAGGTAGAGGACGCGACGAACTATGCTCGTCAGACGGCCGAACACTATCATGACCGCGAACCCGCAGCTTTCGTTGCATCCCCTACCCCGCGTCGCGTGTCCGATGGGTTGGCCACCAGGCCAGGCATTCTCCGAGTCAAGAGTCTCGAAAATATAGGACGGGAAGGTAAGCTCAGCCCTAATCTGCGATGACTTGCTCTCTCACTGGCAACTCGAACGCCCAGTGCCATCCCCTTTGCCTGCGACGAGCAGCACGCGTCCCTCCAGCCGGACGGGTCGCAAGTTACTCTTCGCAGAGGTCACACCAGACGATGTGCACGTGTACGAATCAGCGCCTATATCTCCTAAACGAACTGTTTTCGCACTCCCACCTCCACCGGATACGAAAGGCGACTCGACCGTTTCTCTGGGCACGCCCCGCAAGGATGCTATCCCATCCGTGCGACTCCACTCAACCGACAGTACCACGGAAGACCAACCCATATGTGCCACAAAGGACGACGACAAGCCAGAGGAAGGTACTCCCGAGGACATACGTCGACGGTACTTCCCCGACGTACCCCCCAATGACTCAAGCCTCGCATGGATGAAGGCGCCTTCCCTAGAAACAACAGATTCGTCTGCACCTCAATTCGATCTTCACGGTGTCCCGGTACCAGCACCTCTCTCTGCTTCGCCACCGTCCCACCTGGGACTACATCATCACGCTAGTAATCATGCCGAATACACCATCGACGTCATTTTTCTCCTGGCCCGATCGACCGTTCCTGCTCAACGGGCTTCAATGCTCGGCATCCTGGCCAGGATTGCCCATCGTCTAGGTCGGCAAGTGTGAGAGCCTGGTAGCACAGAGGAAGTCACCGTGTTCGCCGGCCAAGGGGGTGAGCTGCGAAAGCGTATCCTTGCTTCTGGTCTGGCTGCTATTGATCAGATCGGAAGTCTTGGTGCGCGAGCAGTCGAGGTTGTGTGGGAATGTCTTGTCGAATGGGATGGGGCGAGTGAACTGGATGGTGTAGAGCTCACCCTCGCTCCAGACGTCGTTTTCAACTTGATTACCTCCTGCCTCAGATCACGAACATATTGTCACAAGCCGCCCTTCCTTCGGAATCACTCGCGCAACTGACGGGCGTCCTCCACTGGCTTGCTCAACAGTCCAACCAAATTGCAGATATGATCACCGCCACCCCTCGTCTTGTCCCGACGATCCTCAACGCATTTCTCCTAACACCCATTCCACCCAAGGAAGAATATGTGTCGCCTAATCCCCTCGCGCTTCAGGTGCTAATTGCGCTTGCTTCTGCCTCACGTTCGAACGCATTGGCGCTACTCGACCCCGCAGATGCACTTCTTCGATTCGTTACCCCCCTTCCACCTTCGTCGCCCTATCCGCCTTCCCTCGCTGCCACGCTTCTGACGCATACGCTCCGGTTCTACACCACTTTAGCCTCATATGGCCTCTACTCTCATATAGCTACCATGGCCTCTCAAATCTTTGCCAACCTCGCTTCGTACATTCACTCTGATCCTCGATCCCCTCTCGAAAGCGCGA
Source organism: Hortiboletus flavorubellus (assembly GCA_038093115.1). NCBI lineage: Eukaryota > Fungi > Basidiomycota > Agaricomycetes > Boletales > Boletaceae > Hortiboletus > Hortiboletus flavorubellus. The sequence continues at coordinate 862 of JBBPRR010001092.1, read as the reverse complement.
ACGAGATAGACCTAACGTCTAAACAGCTTTGTATTGCCTGGGCGTTCCTCGTTGGTACATGGACTGTCTGTGCCACGGATCCACATGCGACGAGCCCGCCACACGAGATACTCTGGAGCCAAGTGTGTGCCTGGGGATGGGTGACAGACGTGCGGAAGCTCAGAAAGGGACTGGGTAATGAGCCGTCAAATTGGGAGGCCTATACAGCCATATAGGGCGCCGAATCGGCGTGGCTCAAAGGAGCGCGGATCAATGACATCAAGAACGGCGAAGATGAGCGAGAGCAAGCATTGCAGGTTCTCAGGGGTACCTTCACTACCAATGATGGGACCGAGTTTGGGATCGTACAGCGCGCGCTGGAGGTGGTGCAATGTGATCTCGGAGGGGGGGGTTTGACTACTACCCATGATGGGGAACGTGTTTTAAAACGGCTCACAAACGCGAGTAGCGTCCTCGCTTCTGCACTGCGTCTATGGCTAGCTTGTCTGCCACCCGTCAACGACGGTGCACCGCTGTCCACACCTCCTTTTGCGCTCCCGTTAAGTGAGCTTTCCGCGCTCTCTGCAGTGCTCATAAAACACCCGATTTGGGCTCTCCCTTCAATACTTGGCGCAGCACATCTGCAGGTGTATCTATGTCCCCTAACGCGCTTTGTTATCCAGCTTCGTCGCGTCTCGCGGCACATCAGGTAACACAGATTCACTCGTGGAGAAAGAAGCCTGGTCCACTTCTGCATTCCCCCTCAGCGAGTCCCTGAACAAGCCAGATTGGAAGGTCGAAAGGTTGAGGTTGCTGTATGAATACTGCTGGGTGTTGTTTGTGGCCGCGGTCGTCGCAGCTGCATTCGGAGTCGTAGTATTTG
>JBBPRR010001091.1:0-13185 GCA_038093115.1 Hortiboletus flavorubellus | reverse complement strand
GAATATCGCGTTCTGCCTCGCAAACGACTTTTTCGGCAAACCGACCATTCGACTCGTCCGACCTGGGACGTTTAGTGACTTTCGGCAGCTGAAACTTGACGAGGGCTGTGACAGCCTCGGACAGATCAAAGTGCCCGTCGCCCTCCCCAAGGCTGCGTACGTAATGTGGTTTTCGAATCGGGTTGTGCAAGAGTTGTGAGTCTCGTCGTCAGTTGGTTCTGGTTTTCTTGCGTTTCACGTGGGGCTCGTGTCTGACGTCGTCCAATATGGGCCTGGCAGAGTGACCAGTTGTTTTGAATCCGATACTTCTTTTTTCTCCTCCCGATCAGCACTTATCTCGCTTGTATTGTACACTACTACTGTACGAACGAACGTCCCTCCGCCGTGAACCGTTACTCGCGATTCCTTGAGCCGAGTTTCGATTCGACGTTTAACTGCAACACCTCATCCCCTCCGAGCCCGAACGAACATATTCAGCGAGCGATTGACATCCTGCAGCAAGGTCACCTGTGCTTTCTGGTAACGGTTCTAATGAATGTTCTGAAAGTCACAGAACTTCGCCGTGATAGGGTGTACGCTTCTCCGAAGGATCAGCCCAATGGAAAGCTTGTAAACTTTGTTGCTGAACAAGATTTACAATGATTCTTGAGGCTGATCGTAATTCACAAGGTAATCCAAATTGCTCGACGGCCTCATACCATCTGTTATGACAACATCAATGTCAGTATGTCAATTTTCGTGGAGCAGTGCTCATTTGCACTGGCAAATTTTAGTCTAGTCCGGAACTTTTCCGATCCCATACAAACTTGAGAATGTGGATTAGGACGATTTGTGATTTGCGCCGGCGCTCCAGCGCGCGCAGCATGCCATCGACCTCAATTTCAGCACAGATATCCGTCCGACGAAGGAGCAGCTGCAAAGCATACATTACCAAGCCCAAATTCACGTTGTCGACACTCTGCTACAAGGGTCTGCTTCATTCAAAGTCTAAAGACTACGAACGTCGCCCGACACCTTTATCGACGGACAAGGAGCGACCTAGGCTTCCAAGAAGACCCGAGGCTCTGTGTACTTCAACCAATGATGAAAGCTCGGTGCCGGGGACTATCACGCTAATCGGCGACGTATATATTAACCAGCTCCAGAGTCACGAACAGCTGTCCGACATGGCGATTGCAAGCATCGATGATCAATCCAGGAACGATCCTGTGTGAGCTGAGGTAGTGAACGATTAGGGATTCTCGGAGAGCAACTACGGTATCAATTTCGGATAGCGATGCGATGAATTCAATCGGGGGCCGGGTACTGGTATCTTCCAGCGCGCACGTAGTTCGTCCGGTAACCGGGTATAGCCTGTGTTACGGAGGTATCCGTTTCATGATCGACATGCGATCACGGAGGTCCCAGTCGAGGGTTATAATCAAAGAAATTGATCGAACTAAGTACAGTGGCATGATCCCCGCCTCCACTCGCACTAGCGAGCGCGTTGGTGCCATGTTGGCGCACTTCAATTGTAATGTCGTGTGTTGCGACGAGACAAGTAAAAACCAGTATCTTGATGATGATCAGGCAACAGACCTTGCAACTGCTTAAAGCAATGAGCAGCATCGCCACTCTGGAAATTGCCCACGATGGTGGCGCGGTCGTACAAAGTCCCCTGTCGAACTTCCACAACTCGTGCTCCCTTCGGACAAAAGAATTCAGGCTCAACGACCTTCGGCATGTCCGGCATACAGTCAACACCAAAGAGGATGCTTCTGGTCACCGGCATCACGAAACCAAGGCGCTGGCGATTCAATTGGTTTCGTCGTTCAACCGTGGTTCTTTTGTTGTTCTGATACACGTGTGTCCCGTCGCTGTTTATTTTTCGACTGCAGGCAAGGTTTTCGCCCACTTTCTGTCGGCGCCTTCCAAGAGATCTCAATGATCCTTTTGCACGCAAGTCGAAATGAAACGCACTTGCCAACTTGCCAGGGGCGTGTTTCAGTTATATGTACTTCGTCCACCTAGGAACCGACTCGGATTTCGTCCTCTGTCAATTTAGCTGTAAGTTCTTGTGTTCAGCTGAGTCCTTCTTCTACCTAGCCAAGACCTCGCCCTTTATCATTCGCTCGTTGTTCGGGACAACGTGCTTCTCGGATACCAGGCAGCTACTTACCGTCTTTTTCAGGCAACTTGGCCACGTGGAAAAATCCTGAGAAAACGAGTCTCATCTTCGGCCCCTCGTAGCTCCTCACTGCAGCCTATCGGAATTTAAATGAAAAGGGTAGCGTTCCGCTCATACGATGCCATAGAATCCATCTCGGTTTACCTGAAACTCACTCGAGCTCGAAATCTCGGAGCTGTCGAAATTCCGAAAAATTAAGACTTCGAATTTTACAACCAGACAACTCGGGATGGACTCCTGGGGCTTGTAGGAGTCGAACGGTATAGTTATCGTCGAATTCCGAGGGCACGTTGTGGCAGTACATGTTTCTATGGCTAATTTTCCCACATGGCCAAGTTGCCTGAGAAAGACAGTAAATGTGGCCGCGTAAGGTCCCGACATATCGCCACTTCGGAAGACTCATGCATTGTTCAGATCTCCTCCTCTCTAACCCGTCATCGCTTTCAGCGCAATTAAGCTGGAAAACTGACAAGCTCCGGTCCAGCATAGTCAGGGCCAACTGCAACACACAATTCGCTCAGACCGCACCAGAGCTCACTGAATTTCATCAGGCAACATCTGGCCTTGTCGATGGAATGAACGACGACATCCTTTCCCAGTCATTTCGAAAAACTGTTCAGTTTACAACCTACGACTCATACGCACCGTTGATTGCAAGGTTTTTCGAAAAACCATGTAAAGCAAGTGCTGTATCGCACCTTCTTGCCCCTGGACTCCCCGATTTTCTTGCCACCTCCAGCTCAACGTCTGGGGGTCGTGCAAAATTCTTTCCCAAGTACAACTGCTTGTCGGGGATGAGATCTTCAGGTGGCGGATCGTGGACGATTCCTGACCCACTCCGGAGACGCACAACAGCGTTCATATTGTATCATGCGTGCAATCAGACTGTGGATGTTGAGGACGAAGACAATGTCACCACAATCTACATAGCCTGCGGAACAGTTCCCCCCCTGAGGGCGTCTTTATGTCTGGACCCCGAAAAGGATGGAGAGAAGATGTCAACATTTAGTAAGATGCAGACTATCCAACATCCATGCGATGCTGACTCGTTACCTTTCAGTACTCGACCACGCTGCACCGTATGCTGCTGGATTTATAGAGAAATGGCGTTCTTTTCTTCTTATACATGCACTGTTTGCAGTCGGTAGCAAGTCCCTTGAGACCATGTCCATGGTGTTCATCAATACGCTCGTGGACATGCTCCGCCATCTCGATGTGGAATTTGACATGGTGGTGGACTGTATTGCGAACGGAACTATTCCAGATTTGGACGGGGTAGCCGAAGTTCGGCATCACTTGGAGGTCAGTACTGGTTATCGTAACACATATCAGAGTATGAAGCTCAACTATGTAGTTAACCATCTCCTCGGACCCCGAACGTGCGGCGGAGCTGCGTCGGATCGGTCGTCCGTCTTCTCGGCCAGGGTGGTGCGGTCACGTTTGGCCAAACTTGCGTTCAGTCACTGCTATTGCTAGTGGTTCCTTCGCTTCGTCTGTCCCACTGGTGCGTTTACCGTCCACGTATCATCTCTCCCTTTTCTCACTATCCCTGCATAGGCTAAATGGTTTCTTGGCCCCAACGCGGACATACTTTCTCTTGGCTACGGAAGCACGGAGGACTGGATTGGGTCGCCTTATAACCCACTCGAGTTGAACCAGTTCAAGCCAAATGGCAAAATCATCATCGAATTTTTAGACATCAGTAAGAGTGATTCGATTAGTTCCCTCGCACAACTCGTGAGTGCTCTTTGTGGAATAGGGTGCCTTGCTGAGCAGTATCACAGTGGGAAGTTGAGCCAGGAAGACGATATGAACTCGTGCTGACGACCCAAGATGGCCTATGGCGGTATCGTCTCGGCGACGTGGTGGAGATCTCCGGGTTCGATCCGACGGATGGCGTTCCCGTCATGCAATACATCGAGCGCCGCAAGTGAGCGCTCTCTTCCACCCACAGGCATTCGCTGCTGACCCTTCAACAGCGTAACCATTCGATTCCCTGATATCATGGTCACCGAAAAGGAGTTGAAGGCAGCCATGTCGTCTGTGGGTCCGAATATACTGGGGAAAGTCGTCGACTGGACTGCAACGATCGACGACCGACGGGTCCCTGCCACAATTGGATTCTTCGTCGAGCTCGCCGGCGACCAAGGTATCGCTTCCCGCGTTTACTTCTCTTTCACCTCTCGCTGATGTGACACGTCTTTTTTTCTCCACGCTGGACCTCGCCCCCCAGTCCCTGATCTTGCACTCGCGCCGGAACGTATGCTCGACAAACTGTCGCGAACAAACGAGAATGTCGCATTCTGCCTCGCAAACGACTTTTTCGGCAAACCGACTATTCGACTCGTCCGACCTGGGACGTTTAGTGACTTTCGGCAGCTGAAACTTGACGAGGGCTGTGACAGCCTCGGACAGATCAAAGTGCCTGTCGCCCTCCCTAAGGCTACGTACGTAACGTGGTTCTCGAATCGGGTTGTGCAGGAGTTGTGAGTCTTGTCGTCAGTTGGTTCTGGTTTTCTTGTCTTCGATGAATTCAAGGGTACCGGTATCTTCCAGCACACGTAGGTCGTCCGGTGGGTAACCGGGTCACGGTATAGCTTGTGTTACTGAGGTATCCGTTTCATGATCAATGTGCGTTCATGGAGGTCCCAGTCGAACAAAGGAATTATTCCTCAATGTAAAATTCGATAATTCCACGTTATCTGATTGGTCGAAATGACAACAACGTGGGAATCCGCACAGCCCGATTACCGCGAACGACTTTTATCGATCATCATGATGGACCGCCTCATGGGGATCAACTCACTACGTGACCTGCAGGCAGCTACATATATGAGGCAGGTCCTGACACCTCATTGACGGCAAAGCTCATGGATCTCCTCTCTCACCCGTCATCGCTTTCAGAGCAGCTGGGCTGGCGAACCGACAAGCTCCTGTCCAGCATAATCAGGGCCAACTGCAACACACAATTCGCTCAGACCGCACCAGAGCTCGCTGGATTTCGTCAAGCGACAACCAGCCTTGCCGATGGAAAGGATGATGACATGCTTTCCCAGTTATTTCGAAACACAGTTCAGTTCACAACCTACGACTCATACGCGCCATTGATTGCAAGGTTTTTTGAAAAACCATGTAAAGCAAGTGCTGTATCGCACCTATTGGCCCCTGGACTGCCTGATTTTCTTGCCATCTCCAGTTCAACGTCCGGTGGCCGTCCGAAATTCTTTCCTAAATACAATTGCTTGTCGAACATTAGATCCTCGGAAGGTAGATCATGGGCGATTTCCGACCCTCTCCCGCGACGCACCACGGCCTACATATCGTATCTTGTGTGCAACCAAATGGACGTCGAGGATGAAGACAACGTCAATACAATGTACATAGCCTGTGGGTCAGTCGTCCGCAGGAGGATGCACTTGTATCTGGACCCTGAAAGGGATGGAGAAAAGATGGCAACATTTTGTATGATGCGAAGTATAATTATCCAATTTCCGTGTGATGCTGACCCGTCACGTTTTCAGTACTCGACCACACTGCACCGTATGCTACCGGATTTATAAAGAAATGGCGTTCTTTCCTTCTTATTCATGCATTGTTCGCAACCAGTAGCAGGTCACTTGAGACCATGTTCATGGTGTTCATCAATACGTTCGTGGACATGCTCCGCCTCCTCGATACGGAATTCGACGTAGTGGTGGACTGTATTGCCAATGGCACCATTCCAGATTTTGACGGGGTAGCCGAAGTTCGGCATCACCTGGAGGTCAGTACCGGCCATCGACATGTATATCAGAGCATGAATCTTGACTGTGTAGCCAAACATTTTCCCGGACCCTGAACGTGCGGCGGAGCTGCGTCGGATCGGTCGTCCGTCTTCTCAGCCTGGGTGGTGTGGTCACGTTTGGCCGAACCTGCGTTCAGTCACTGCTACTGCTAGTGGTTCCTTCGCGTCGTCTGTCCCATTGGTGCATTTATCGTCTACATATCATCTGTCTCTTCTTACTATTCCTGCATAGGCTAAATGGTTCCTTGGCCCCAACGCGGACATACATGCTCGTAGCTACGGAAGCACGGAAGACGTGATTGGGTCGCCTTACACCCCACTCGAGTTGAACCAGTACAGGCCAAATAGCGAAATCATCATCGAATTTTTAGATATCAGCAAGAGTGACTCGATTGATTCCCTCGCACAGCTCGTGAGTAATTCAGGCGAAATAGGGAACCTTGCTGAGTAGTATTATAGTGGGAAGTTGAACCAGGAAGACGATACGAACTCGTGCTGACGACCCAAAACGGTCTATGGCGGTATCGACTCGGCGACGTAGTGGAGATCTCTGGGTTCGATCCGACGGATGGCGTTCCCATCATCCAATTCATTGAGCGTCGCAGGTGGGCGTTCTCATACACCCACGCGCGTTCCCTACTGACCAACCTCTCGACAGTGTGGCACTCCGATTTCCAGATTTCATGGTAACTGAAAAGGAGTTGAGGGCGGCCATGTCGTCTGTGGGTCCGAATATACTCGCGAAAGTCGTTGATTGGACTGCGACGATCGACGACCGTCGCGTCCCTGCCACGATCGGTTTCTTTGTCGAGCTCGCCAGTAACCAAGGTATCGCTTCCCGCGTTTACTTTTCTTTGGCCTCTCGCTCATGCGACACATTTTTTTTTCCCCGCTGGACATCGCTCACCAGTCCCCGATCTCGCACTCGCGCCGGAACGTGTGCTCGACGAGCTGTTACGAACAAACAGGAATATCGGTTGGTGCCTCAAAAACGACTTCTTCGGCAAACCGACCATCCGGCTCGTCCGACCTGGGACATTTAGTGACTTTCTGCAACTGAAACTCGACGAGGGCTGTAACGGCCTCGGACAGATCAAAGTACCCGCGGTCCTGCCAAAGGTTGATTATGTAACGTGGTTTTCTAATCAAGTGGTGCAGGAGTTGTGAGTCTCGTCGTCAGTTGATTCTGGCTTTCTTGTATTTCACGTGGGGAGGTCGTCCAACATGGTCCCAGTAAAGCCACCGGCTGTTTTGAACTATGATACCTCTTTTTCTCGTCACCATGTACATACACTTGAAATAACTGAAAATCAATTCGTCATGTATATCTCGGTAGCTTGGCATACGTGCGGTATCACAACGTTTCTCCACTCAGTGGAACCTCAAATCTGTTTAGCTAGAGCTTATTTAATGACTGATCGCTTACATGTCGCCCCCTGCATTACCCCGCAATACCGCGACTATGGCACGAATGTAGAAGCAAAACAACACGGAAAGGGAGAGTGAAAGTGTTTCCTACCCTCATCTGCGCACGCACGACATAGTCTACCATTCTCGTACTCACTATCCAAGTTACTCAATAAAGGAGGCACTGACATGCTCAGCCCTCACCTACCACCGCTGGATGTCGAGGGCGATATCGTGGGCGGTGGTGCAGCAAACGCAGCATTGGGTGAGTAGCAAGTCGCAAGCGTGTATCAGCGTCCGACTTCCCGGGTGAACCTCGCAGCCGAGCCAATTCATATGTGGGACTGCCCCCTGCGATCGTGAACGGTGAACTAGAATCAGGTTCAGCGGGTTCCGCGGCAGGTAAACAGACTCGATGGGTATCTGGGTGTCGTACTCAGTTGTCGGTCTCGGGTCCGACATCGCCCGCAAGAGGTTCCAGGGGCCAATGGACGGCCGTACAGCCTTATAACAGAGGTCTTCCCACACCGAATGGTGCGCTCCATCGCGGCATGTCTGCTCTGCATTAAAAAATATGTGAAAGTCAAGAAACTCTCAGTAGTAACGGGTGGAAGGTTGTCTCTCAGCGTGTCAGACTCCCAGCACTTTTCAAGACAACGTGGTGCTCACATATGATAGTGCATCGTGCAAACAACGGAGTGTCAAACTCCTCGGTCGACCAGTACATCAAACCAGTTGAGACAGACCCTTTGTATGCCTCTCAGGCTTCCTGCACCGAACACAAATTCAAAGAAATGAGAATTTGGTATGGTTTCTCTTCAGGGTCCATACATGAGCATGCCTCACCGCACGGGTGTTACACCACAGCGCATCTCCCGGGTGAGTCACAGCCACGCACTTGTCCAGAGACAAGGACGCCTACCAAAAATCAGCAACGCCGTCGCTCAGAACCACGCAACAGAGAACCATCGGCTACTCCCAATCCCTCCTCCCCTCCACGCCCTCGCGACACCTCCAATGTCAACGACAAAACAACCAACCTACCCGACACAAATCTGACACGCCCCGCATCATCCGCTTCCTTCCACTCCCTACCCTCCTCTCACTCCTCCCTAAGCATCGACGCTCTGATATCCAACCTAGACCCCGAACTACGCCATGGTTGGGACTAAAAACACCACACTCAAGATCTGGCAACAAAACCTCAACACTTCTCGCGTCGCGCAACACTCTCTATTCAACAGGCCCCACATATCGGACTGGAATATATACGCCCTACAAGAACCGCACGTCAACCAAATCGGGAACACCATATGCCCTAATTCGTTCTATCCCGTATACCCCACAACACGCTTCACTGATGAATCCTCACGATATAGATCAGTCACCCTAATATCCCGCTCCCTCGATACCAACTGCTGGAAACAAATACCCTTCCCATCAAGAGACGTAGTAGTGATCCAACTATCCGGCCCTTTCGGCAACTGCACCATCATCAACATCTACAACGACATCAACTCACACGAAACGGAAACCAAACTCCAATCTTTTCTCGAAGCCAACTCCCGAACACTACTCCAACACGACTCAGACCACATCATATGGCTAGGCGACTTCAACCGCCACCACCCACTCTGGGAAGACGAACGAAACAGCCAGCTACTCACCTCAGCATACATCAATCAAGCTAAACCCTTAATAGATCTAATTGCCGACCACTCAATGCTCATGCCACTAGCCAAAGACACGCCAACCCTCCAAGCATCCAACTCCAAGAATTGGACAAGAGTCGACAACGTCTTCTGCACTGACCAAACCGCTGAGTGTTTCATTACCTGCCACACCAGCCCCGAACTACGCGGCCCAGCTACTGATCACGTCCCTATCCTATCAACCATAGAGCTAGACATACCAGAAACCAATCACGAACCTGTACGAAACTACAAAGACGTTGACTGGGTCCAATTCAACAACCATCTAAAAGAAGAACTCGACAAAATTCCCCCACCAAGCCGATTAGAAAACGACGCCGACTTTCAACAAGCAGCCGAACACCTTCTAAAGGCCATCCTCGCTACCATAGAAGCCTGCGTCCCGAACTCAAGACCCAGCCCGCACTCAAAATGTTGGTGGACGAAAGAACTCTCCAAGCTGAAAAAGGAACTCCGAAGGATAGCCCGCAAATCCTACGAGTTAAGAGGCGACACCAACCATCACATTCATGAAGAATACCGAGTCAAACGAAACACCTACTCGACGAAACTTAACGACACAAAGAAGCAACACTGGATTGACTGGCTCGAGGACATCTCATGCAACGATCTATGGATAGCCAACAAATACATCATGACCTCAGCCGGCGCCGGTACCCAAATGAGAATACCATCCCTAAAGTTACACCGCTCACCGAATACCTCCCCTCTAGCAACATCTAACGACGAAAAGAGCGCCTACTTAGCGGCATCGTTTTTTCCCCCTCCTCCCTCCTCGTCATCCGTCCCTGACAACTTTAACTATCCAGACCCAATCCAACTTCCAGCCGTCGTAACGGAAGATACTCTAGCCAAAGCAATAGCCAAACTCAGCCCATACAAAGCCCCAGGTCCAGATGGCATTTGCAACGTAGTGTTCAAACAATGCGAAGACTCGCTTTCGCCCTACCTCCTCAGCCTCTTCCGGGCCTCCCTCCGCCTCAATACGTTTTATGACCCCTGGAGAGAGTTCACCACTGTGGTCCTGCGGAAACCCGGGAAACCGGATTACACAACCCCCAAGGCGTACCGCCCCATCGCCCTCCTTAATACCACCTATAAGCTCCTCTCGTCCATCATAGCGGAACAGCTAACCCATATCCTAGAAAGCAACAACCTACTACCCGCCACTCACTTCGGCGGGCGACCAGGAAGATCCACAACCGACTCCCTCCACCTACTAGAAGCGACAGTCAAACAAGCATGGCGCAGCCACAAAGTAGTATCCATCCTATTTCTAGATATAGAGGGAGCGTTCCCCAATGCTGTCACTGACCGCCTCCTACACAACATGCAAAAAAGACGTATACCACTAACACTAATCAACTTCGTACAGAATGCTCTCAAACAAAGACGCACGAAGCTAAAGTTCGATGGTTTCCAAGCGTCGCAGTGGACACCAATCAACAATGGCATCGGACAGGGAGACCCTCTATCCATGATCTTATACATCATCTACAACGCTGACCTACTCGATATTGCACAGGGAAAAGAAAAAACCGAACGTGTACAGGCCTTCGTAGACGACACAATTTTCCTCACTATAGGCAAAACCTTCACCGACACCCATGCAACACTCCAAAGCATGATGGAAAGACAGGGAGGTGGCTACGATTGGGCGAAGAACCACAACTCACGCTTCGAAACGTCCAAATTTGCACTCATGGACCTCTGCTCCTCCGCAACAAAAGAACGCCCCTCAATGCTACTCGGCGATGTCGAACTGAAACCTGTCTCCCAACACAAATTCCTAGGAGTCATAATAGATCAATCGCTACGCTGGAACGCTCAAATCTCATACGCCGTAGCCAAAGGCACAGCCTACACCCTCCAACTCAAAAGGCTATCCTCCACCGCGAATGGTATCCCCCTCCCTCTAATGCGTCAACTATACCTAGCGGTAGCAGTCCCAAAAATGCTCTACGCCATCGACGTTTGGTTCCGCCCCCTCTTCTCTGAACAAACTAACACCAAACAACAGGGCTCAGTAGGAACTGCCAGGAAACTCAACAGCGTCCAACGTATCGCGCTACTAAGTATCACGGGCGCCATGCGTACTACCGCCACTGACGTACTCGAAATCCACAGTAACATCTGGCCCATTAAACACCGCATTCAAAACCTATGCCACCAGGCAATACTACGCCTAGCAGCCCACCCCGCCTCCCACCCCATATACCCATACTTCCGCCAAGCCGCAAACACCTTTGTCAACCACCACCGCTCCTCACTACACTATCTCTGTCACCTCTACAACATCTGCCCCAACTCGGTTGAAACCATTCGCCATGGAATCAAACCCCCCAATCAACGCCCCCCCTTCGCCACCATGATACCCAAGGATAAAGACTCAGCACGCGCCCACCACAACCACCTATCCGAATCCAGACCCACATCCCTGCGCATTTACACCGATGGCTCATGCGTAGACAAGAAAGTAGGCGCGTCAGCGATCTGCTATCACCCCAACAAACCCACCACACTACTCCGCTACCACCTAGGCTCGGCTAAAGACCATACAGTCTACGAAGCCGAAGCAGTTGGCCTTACTCTAGCAGCGCAACTCATTCTATCAACGAACGCCCCGAAAAAACCCATCTACATATTTGTAGACAATCAAGCAGCCATCAAATCCGGCGCACAACCCAAATCGCACCCAGGCCACTACATCATGGACCATCTCCGCAACATCCTTCACTCCATCAAAACGAAACACCAAATCACCTCAAGAGACATCACTATCTGCTGGGCTCCAGGGCATTCAGGTATACATGGCAACGAACGAGCAGATGCAGAAGCACGCAAAGTTGCGACCAACCCCGCCAAAACCAGCAAATCATCACGCCTCCCACTCTACCTATGAAACGGCCCCCTCCCCCGCAGCATCCCAGCCCTCAAACAACATCAACGCTCGCTCTCAAAACAACGCTGGACATCAGAATGGCAAAAATCTCAGAGGTACCCGCTAGCAAAAACCTTCGGAATGGACGTACCCGGAGGAAAGTTCCTCAAACTCACCGCTGGCCTCACCAAGCGACACGTATCTCTCCTCATATGGCTACGTACCCGTCACATCTCCCTTAACCACCACCTCAACCGCATCCGTAAATCAGACACCGCTAACTGCCCCTTTTGTACAGACTCTCCAACGCCTGAAACTGTACGCCATTTCCTCTTAGAATGCCCAAACTTCGCAAGAGAGCGACATACCCTACGCAACGCCTTAAGCCGCGAAGCCTTCGCAATCCCGCACCTACTCTCGGAACCAACCGCGCTACCACACCTATTCAAATTCATAGACTCGACGAAGCGCCTGAAAAGCACGTTCGGTAAGGTATCCTTACCCAATGCGAACAAACGATAAGTCGCGCCTCCATACAGTCTCCCACTCCCATTCCAAAACATACACACACGATACACATGAAAGCAACCACCTACCCACACTACCGTCTACGAGGGAAAGGCAGGCCCTAATGGTTTTAAGTCGAAGAAGAGGCCGGGTTAGAGGAAACGGGGTCTTCATCCTATCAAACGACACCAAACTCACCACACCGTCCCTCCATACCTACCACATTCTCTTTCTTCTCCGCACACCATCATTCCCGACCGTACGACAGGCCCCACCAGGCCAACGTACATCGCTAACCCATCAACGCGCGCCATGTCCCTCATACCCAACAGCACGGACAATAACTACACTCGCGCCCGGGGATCGTGGCGTCTAAAACGGCCGGCAGGAACGGCGGACCAATGGGGACTCCCCATTGGGGCATTCGCGCGATCGGGTGCGGAAGGGCTGGGAGCCCTTTTACGATTAGATTCAATGTCCTACATAGAGTACAGTACTCCAAGGTGGACACAAATAGGACTCAAAAAAAAAAAAAAAAAAAAAAGGACGCCTACGTGAGCGGCTGCCAGAAAATCTGCAGACTCGGACTGCATCGCCAGTCCAAACATGAGCAGGACAACAAAACACGCCAAACAACGTAGATAGAGCAAACCGTTCTACCAGCGAGCACAGGCATAACACACGAGCCCGATGAACGAGGGGGGGTGAACACGGCGACAACAGTGCA
>JBBPRR010001090.1:0-13189 GCA_038093115.1 Hortiboletus flavorubellus | reverse complement strand
GAAATCAACTTCGTCTATCCGGATCCTTGTATTTCGACCGGGTTCGACCGGATCGACTGTTTCGCCCGCGGGAAAGTCTTCGCACACCCTTCTCATTACTAACCTACCTCAGGCCCCTTGGGACGAGTATCAGCTCGCACCCACCCTGTGTCTTTGCTAGTTTTCCCTAGCTTCTTTTGGGGTTTGACACACCCTACACTGACTGTCTGTTTTACAACGTAATCAAAATCACAGCATATCTTATCAAAATCGCAGAGTATCTTAGCAACCTGGCACTAGGATCCTATCCAAATCATGTTACTGGACTTCACCACCACTGGAAATACTATTCAGGTTGCTGTACCCTTGAAGCACCCAGAGGATATGTACTCATTGTCATAAATGTATTAGCATGCAAGTGATGACATGAGAGGACAGACATACCATCCAGAGAAGATTCCCACCCGGAGACCTCAAGTGACCAAGTAGAATAGTCCAGTGGCATCGGGTGCGGGTACCTCATAAACAAAATCATTGTGGCTCTCCAAATGCATTCCCAGAGTGCCTAAAAGATGAACCGGGCCTGTGGGATTGAAGGATGACACTGAAGTGATAGGTGCAGTAGGAATGACAAGAGTGTTAGGATTATTCAGAGGAGCCCTGGTGACAACCAAAGATGTGGTAACAGTAACTTCAGCCATCAATCCAGCAGAGGTAGCTTGTATGGCCTAAATGGAAGGAGTCAACGAACTCTCCATGGACTGCAAGGAGAGAATAACTAGAGGAGAAGATTTGCCTGAAATAGGAAGTGAGATCCCAGAGGAGAAGGGGGAAAGTACAAGAGCACTTGAATCAGAGTCAAGGTCACTTTTGGAGTTGGGTAAGTCAGAGAAGAGGCTCTTCAAGCTGATGAAGTCCATTTGTTCCATCATGAGGTGCTCTTCCACAGAAGTAATGACGAAACCGATAAGGTGTTCAGCAGTCTTGGCTGTCATATGCAGGCTGGCAAGCATCTCTATAACAGCGCCTATCAAGTGATAAGTGCTCTTAACTTGAAGATGGTAAGCCAAACCATGGAACTTACTAAGTCCATCGTTCGCAGGAGCTTTATCAGTGCTAATAGACTATGAGGACTTGGACATGAAGGGATAGAGATGTTGCACTGGGTTGAGCCACTGACTCAGAGGAAGCTGGACATCATTGGGAAAACTGGCTCCAGCTTAAGTATGCTGGCAAAGTAAGGACTCTAGGGGAAAGACTTGTTTATCCAAGTCCAAGTCCTCACAATGGTTACTTGCATGCATACCTCAATTGTAATGCCATGTGGTGGGTGAGAAGCTCAAAATGGTCCCCCTTCTTTTCCAGAAGCAGCCTGTCACATGTGACTGGACAAGCGTAGTTTCTGACTGTCACGCATGCGGGCAGACTCCTCGGATTCATTCACAATGAATATTACATGCTAGTACACATGCTGGCTGAGATTGAACTGCACACATTTCAAGGTTACACCAAATCTCTGCAAGAGGACCATGAGCACTGGCAATTTCTTGGTGGATCATAACAGGATGTTCCCAAGTTGCAAGAACTCCTCAGACATCTGATCAATCCCGAGTGAACTAGTACTATGTAATGATTCTATCCTCGGCGAGGTTCTGCAAAACATTGTACCATGGACTCCACACAGGCAGATAACGGTTGTAGCCCTTCAACAAATGACAGTGAGTATTATATGTGAGTCTTGCAAAGTTGTACTAGTGTGACTCTAGTACGTATGTTCAGGGCACCTAACTGCTGTGACATCCGACTCTTCCCAGCCACAAGAAAGATTGAAGTTCAAGACTCTCAAAGATTTCAAGATCTACTGCATGCAGGGTATAGCTGTTCCCAGGTCAATGGGATGCCATATCAAGATCAGATTGGATAATTCAAGGGAGCTACACTTGACTAAGAAGTTTTACAAAGCACCCAAGACTGCTCATCCAATCCTAACTCAAGTCACCTCACCATCATGATCTGCCTTGCTTTTTGATCCAATTATCCCCACCCCTTGCATCAACAACCTACCGGATACTTTTGATCCTGATGTTGTTGACCATACCCCAAGGCAGCAGATAACAATAGTGTGTACATATTTGATTGACTCTTCTCTTACTTACCTACAGAATTTTGTAGGAGTTTCCGATTCTTGGTTGAATGGAACAAGATCGTGTAGAGTTCCTTCACGAACTAATTCACTTAGAGGGCCATGGTGGAATCGACGTGTGTATGGCTTGCAAGATGGGTCTTGTGAAATATTGTTGTCATAACTATCTTGCTCTTGACCTGTGTTGCAAAAGCTGCCTCTTATCGAGGCATGTGAATCAACCACTCCACAATATTAAGGTGTGCCTGCATATCATGCCAATGAAGCTATTTTGACAACGAGCACTTAGGAATGGCAGGGCTTTTACTGGACTCAAAGATCACTCAAAGATCTTGGCTTGGTGATCCAGCTGAGCTATCCAACGGGCACGCCATGCATCTTGCCGAAGTCCACCTACGCAGATGACTTTGTCATCATTAGTACTAATAGAGTACATTCTATAACACTGCGACTCTTGCATAACTACTTTGCTACTACCTGTTTCCTGCTAGTACAGACAAACTGCACACTGCTGCTATGTTCAGTGTCCTTGAAGAATATCATCTCCTCATGCTTAAGTCCAAGGTATTAGCCCATCACTTCTACAATTCCCTGGCACATCGTACCAACAATACTGACTTGTCTCCACCTAAGGTGGGTAGTAATGTGAATGTTCAATATTTGGCCATGGTTGCTAACATTATTTCTTTAAGATCGTTATAAATAGTTCTTGCAGATGGCACGCAAATGGCGCCATCTGAAGCTGTTGAAATGAGCAGGTCGTGGTCATGATTTCAGGGGTGCTGATGGCATGAAGGAAGGGGAGTATGTTGTTCTCTGTCCCACTTGCCCTCAGTCAGGCAAGAACCTTCCCAACGACTGGGAAAATGGCCCAAAAGATAAGGAGTAAGCAGTTTGTGACCATTTGAACTGTAACCAATCACTAATACATCAAAGGTGGTTATATGCGTTATTTATTGCAATCGACACTAACTTCTGGCTAAAGTGGAGGGATGTATCGAAGAATGCAGTCAACCCAAGCCTCAGTCAAGGTTGGTCATACTTCGTGGAGGAACTGGCATACAAGCTATATCTGGGGGATCATGCAAAGATCTCATGGAAGGTACAATCATGGCATTTGTCTATTCAGAGAAATGTTACAGATGGATCATGCAGAAGAGTATGTGTGCAAGCCATGATGTCATAAACAACGCAGACACCAAGTCATCAAAGGGGCTGCACACCACTGGTGTTGGCACCATCTGCTGTGCACGACATGAAATCAACCTTCCCTGTGGTGTGGGTGATCTACAAAAAGGAGAACGGTAAGTTTATTACATCTGAATCTGCATATATTGGTGCATTCCTAACATGTCTGTTCTCACTGGCAGTTATGCCAACATGGACTACTTGTTCTTTTCTGTTCTCAAGGATTCCCCCCTCAAATGCTTCAATGTTTCTTACGATATCGCTTGCCAGTGCAGCTGCCACCTATGGGAATGTATGGAGACCATTCCAAACCCCATGCACTTTTCTCATCGCAAGAGAAAAGTCACTGCTCTCGTCCTTAAATTCCACCTCCCTGCTCATATTGCAAAATGCCAGTGGAAATATTCATTCAATTACATCAAGGGGGTTGGTCAAACTGATGGTGAGGCGCCAGAATGCAGCTGGTCAACACACAATGTGTCTGCCTCTAGTACGAAGGAAATGAGTCCTGGTTACCAATGCGATACTCTCAACGACCTCATTGGTGACATAAAGTACTATAAGAAGGACTCTTATTGGCCTAACAAGCCTCTTCTCTCTACGACCACAAGTCTATGGCTATCTTTTGGCAACCCAAGGAAGCTACGCTCTAGGGTTGTTTCATTAGAACTAGACTCTACTTTACTCTTACCTTGCCAACCACCAATGCTACCCTCACAAGTGTGTCTCTCATGAAGGATCGCTTGCACTCGGAGCTTACGGTAGAGCCAGTGCCGATCACCTTCCATTGCTCCCTTCGCTCCTTCCCCTCTAACTCGGGTCAAGTCAGCCCCTCCAATCCCTTATACACGGCCTTGGCAGAAGTAGCTGAGCTGGAACCTGTATGAGAGCGAACAGCCTTGCCAGCGGAATCAGCAGGCTCACAGGGCATGGAAAGGACCCCACCACCATCATCACGTTTACTCTCAGCTGCTACACAGTTTTTAAGGCTCTTAGAAGTGGACTTGCAACCGTCCGACTTTCGCTACGCATCAGACGAAAAGATAGACCAAGTGGTCACAGTCACCCTCGCCCTCAGATTGGGAGGCCCAGACGACTCATCCACAGCGAGAGTATCCCAGCACTTGGAGGCGAACGATCTTTCCATAGATCTGAATAACCTCGTATTCAGCCCAAGGGATAATACCTTATCTGTCCACACTTGACCCACGTTGCAAAGCCTTCTATTAATCTCTGAAGAAGAACCGCAATCTGGAGACAAGCAAGAGTTATCACTGCTCAGCCTCCTCACCCCGTCACCAATCACAGAACCTAGCCGCAAAAGGAAAGAACGTGACAAAGAGGAAATAAGGCCGGAAGTAAAGAAGCTGGTTAAGAAAAGGAGAAGAATCCCACACCGTCAGATTACAAGAGATCGGGAAGGAGATCCCAAATACTCCAGAATAAGCCTCCGTCCCCCCAAGTCTCTACACAAACCAGAATGCTACCATACCAAGTAGAGAATCCCTCCCCTCCTATTGTACAAACATGTCGCAACACATTAATTAGATCCTTGCTGATGGAATGATCTCATGGGAGGATAAGATCACTGTCATCTTGGCAGAATTTAATGACAGGATGACAGACTTACAAGCAGTCACCAATCAGGTGACACAACTTACGACAGCAAACAATCAACTACAAACACAAGTTAATGCACTCACTGCAGTAGCATCAGCAGGAGGAGCGGTACCAGCAGGAGGAGGAACATCACGACGAGTCGAAGTTTTCACAGACCCTGGAGAGTATGACGGGTCCAAAGCCAAGTTTGAGGAATGGTGGGCAAAAATCAAGGCTTGGCTCAAGGTCAACGCCAACACCATCGCTCCCAACTCTTATAAGGCAGATGTCACTGTTCTTTTACACCTCAAAGGTGCCAAGGCGGGCAGATTCGCCCAAACACGCTTACAACAAGGAAGACACTATGACTGGGATACCCTAGTCGACGAACTAGAAGGGCTCTTCAGGAGTACCAACCAGAAGGACTGGGCTCGCGCCCAATTGAATAAATGTTACCAAGGTGACTCCCCCATGGATGACTTCATCATTTGATGGGAAGCACTCTATCGCCAAGCGGCCATCGACGCCTCACATGTGGTGGAGTTACTCAAAAAGAATACACGAGAAGCGATTATCGCTCAAATTTTCAGAGAAGGCAATCGCTGAGCCTCTCCGTCCCTCTATCTCCAAGAGATCAGGAGGGTAGGCACAGCACAAGAATCCCTTGATTTCATCAGAGGAAGAACTTAGAAGTGAGCTTCGGCTCCACAATTTTCTAAACGCAACCCTAATGCCATGGACATAGGGGCTGCAAACAAGGGCTGCTACAATTGCGGCAAAGAAGGGCATTTCACTAAAAATTGCCCAAGACCCATTGTTGCCTGCCTCCTTTGCAAATGGCTTGGTGGGCAGCACAAGAAAGGCTGCAAGAAAGGAAGTGGCCGAAATGCACAAGAAGTGCATACGTCCTGAGAAGACAGAAAAAGCACCACAAGCGACGATAAACGAGAGGTCCGCCAGACCTCAAAAGGAAAAGACAAATGCCAGGACTTCTCGAAGTCCATATAAGGAATGAGTTTTGAAGAAGCAGCTGCCTGGTTCAAAGATCAGGAGGCTATGCACAAGAAGTTGGGAAAAGCCTAAGCTCATGGAACGAATCTGGGTGTTCCAAGGGTTCTTTCTCAAATAAGTATTCTCCCCTATCAATTGAGGAGTCGGATGACGATGACTCAGCTGATGTATCTACCTTTACTCACATGTCAGGGGTGCCTCCTATGGAGCACGGCAGGGACGTTAAACCTGTGCTTGATTCCCCTTATCCGAAAGAAAAAGATTCCCCAAAGACTTTATCCTTCAGTTACCTTCACGAAATCCCAGACCACGAAGTCTTCGTATGTAACCTCAACCCCACACAGAAGATTATAATGCCTATCAAAGTTGCGCCCCTGAGTGCACGTCACTCCCTTATGAAAGTCGACGCCCTGCTTGACAGTGGCGCAAATGCGATCTTTATTGACAGATCTTGGGCGGAGAAGCTCAAACTCCCCCTATCTAAATTATAAGATGCAATCCCTGTTTTTAATGTAGACGGAACAAAGAACTCTGCAGGGAACATCACGCACTCCGTGGACTTGATGATCGAATATCAAGGCCATCATAAAAAAATCACAGCTAAAATCATAGACCTTGGAAAAAACACATTAATCCTTGGATTCTCTTGGCTAAAATGCCACAACCCAAAAATTGATTGGGTCAAGGGCTCAGTACGAATGACACATTGCCCTAGGTACTGTCACGCCCTCCAGGCTAAGCCGGTCTTCATTTGTATGATTGAAAAAGAAGAAGAGGACATCTAATACTAGATCCACGCCACTATCCATGCTCTAGAAGAGAAAGTAAAAACGGACGCTGTGGCAGAACAGCTCGTACCCCCGCAGTATCATGATTATCTAAAAGTATTCAGCAAAGCTGAATCTGAAAGGATCCTGATAAGAAAACCGTGGGATCACACCATCGACCTAAAAGACACATTTGAACCCAAGAAAGGTCGCATCATCCCTTTATCTGCACAAGAACAGGAGGAAGTCACCGCTTTTCTAGATAATCACTTGGCTAAAGGATACATCCATCCCTCCAAATTCCCTCAAACCTCACCGGTATTCTTCATTCCTAAGAAAGACGGCAAAAAGCGCATGATACAGGATTACCATTATCTAAATGAGCACACTGTAAAGAACAACTACCCACTCCC
Organism: Hortiboletus flavorubellus; assembly: GCA_038093115.1. Taxonomy (NCBI): domain Eukaryota; kingdom Fungi; phylum Basidiomycota; class Agaricomycetes; order Boletales; family Boletaceae; genus Hortiboletus; species Hortiboletus flavorubellus. Next base: position 6,089 of record JBBPRR010001090.1, on the reverse strand, counting down.
CTTAATCTCCCAACTCGTCGATAAACTAAAAGGAGCTAAGCTATTCATGAAGATGGATCTTCGATGGGGCTACAACAATGTCCGAATTAAAGAAGGCGATGAATGGAAGGCCGCTTTCGTCTGCTACAAAGGAGTATTTGAACCCCTAGTCATGTGCTTCGGGCTATGCAATTCACCAGGCACTTTCCAAGCAATGATGAATGAAATATTCGTTGATATGGAGGACGTAATAGTGGTCTACATTGATGATCTTATGATATTCACAAAACAGACGACCAAGACGAACACGACAGAGTCGTGCGCAAAGTATTGTGGAGGTTAGAAGAAAATGATCTCTTCATAAAACCAGAAAAATGTTTCTTCTCGAAGAAGGAAGTTGAGTTCCTCGGCATGATGGTTGGTGTCAACAGAATTAGAATGGAGAATTCGAAAGTCAAAGCCATCTTGGAATGGCTAGAGTCAAAGAACATCAAAGGAGTCCACAGTTTCCTCGGACTTGCCAATTTCTACCAAAGGTTCATCAAGGACTACGCACAGCACGCTCGTCTTTTGAATGATTTATTAAAAAAGGACCAACCCTTCGAATGGAAAAAAGCACAACAAGTTGTGTTCGACACACTCAAAGAACATTTCACCACAGCACCTGTTTTGGCGTTCCCAGACATTGATTGTCAATTCTGCCTAGAAACCGACGCCTTGAACTACGCCATAGGGGCTGTGTTATCTATATTAAAAGAAGACAAGTGGTACCCCGTCGCCTATTCCAGCCACAGCATGATGCCTGCAGAACGAAACTATCCCATTGCCGATAAAGAGATGTTGAGCATCATCCAAGCATTGAAAATATGGCATCACTATCTGGAAGGCTCTTGTCACCAGTTTGAGATCTGGAACGACCACGCCAACTTGAAATATTTTATGCAGTCACAGAACCTGAATTGACACCAAGCCCATTGGTGGTGATGGCTTTCTCGCTTCAACTATCTATTCATCTGTAAGCCCAGCGCAACTAATGTAAAGGCTGATGCACTCTCTAAAAGAGAAGACCATGCAATCGGCATAGAACACAATAATAAAGGAATCACGATGATTCCACCGGAGCAGATACGGACCATCCCGGTCGCAATCCACGATGAAGGCGAACAAATTCTACAATCTATTAAGAAGAAAGTACATGTGCTCAAAGAGAGCAAAATTAAAGAATTATGCAAGAAACATGGAGTATGCTGTGTTAATGAAGTATTACGTAACCAAGAAGGAAACGAATCCATTGGTTTATCTATTATGAAATAATGTTACGACTCCCCAGTCACTGGTCACCCTGGTTATGAAAAGACCATAGAACTTCGCAGGAGAAGCTACTGGTGGCCTAACATGACCATTTACATCAAAAATTATGTCGCTCGATGCGATCGCTGTGCACGCATGAAAGGAGGTAACCGTGTCCTGGCAGGCACATTAATCCCACTTCCTATTCCAGAAGGTCCCTGGCAGGACGTCTCTGCCGACTTCACTACCAATCTTTCCTCCTCTGGCGGCTTCAACTCCATCCTCATCGTTGTAGATCGGTTCTCTAAAGAAACTGTATTTATCCCATGCAACAAAACAGTCACAGCATTGGATACAGCTAAATTATATTTACACCACATATGGAAGAACCATGGTCTCCCTTGTTCGATTGTATCAGACCGCGGACCTTCCCAAGTGATGCAAGATATTTGCATTTGCTTAAGAATTAAGTCTAAATTATCTACTGCACACCACCCGCAAACAGACGGGCAAATGGAGCACATGAACCGAGACCTCCAGCAGTATCTCCGCATGTTCTGCACCAAAAAGCAAGAAGAATGGTTGGACTGGCTTCCAATTGCCCAATTTTCATATAACTTGAAGATCTCGGCATCTTCAAAGAAAGCCCCGTTGGAAGTTACACGTTCGTATGTCCCCCGCATGGGTGTGGAACAATGTGTCTCCAAAGCGCCAGCCACTACAGAGTTTGCCGATTTAATGAGCAAGACTTTGGAGGAAACAAGAAATAGTCTAAAGGTATTCCAAGAGTGAATGAATGCTCAAGTGGACAAACACCAGTCCGAAGCCCTGCAATACAAGGTCGGAGATAAGGTCTGGTTAGCCACAGATAACCTGCACTTGACGCGCCAATCCAAGAAGTTAACAGAACGGTGGCTAGGCCCCTTCTCTATTTTGGAACTCATGGGCTCCAATGTGGTTAAGCTTAGACTTTCCAGGGGCACGAAAATCCATAATGTTGTGAACATCTCTCATGTAAAACCCTATAAGGAGCGGTTGCCCGGTCAACCCATCATCTGGCCTGGCCCGGTTGATATCACCGAAGACCGAGAAGAAGTTCACGAAGTAGATTATTTGGTTGATTCCCGATTGAAGGGACGGCACCTCGAATACCTGGTGCATTGGAAAGGCTTTGAAGAGACAGATCGTATATGGGAACCACTCGGGAATCTCCAAGGCGCTCAGGACGCTATCTGCGAATTCCACATCCTTCACCTGAATGCCCCACGGAAACTGTCCATGACCTTCACCCAATTCGAGAAGTTATTTAACCCTTACGTGAATTATACTGAGTGCAAGTCACCTCTACTGAATCGCCTGGAAGTCGATCACTAGAAGGGGGGTAGTGTTATGATCGGTATATTCCCGTACCCCTATGTTCGCTGGACTTAACGTTTTCTATGCTAACAACAGACAATCTTATCTTATATCTTATTTTGATCCCATTCGCCCTCATCTTGTGCATCATAGTCGTCTCACTTCCTTCACTCTGTTTCACACACGAGACATCTCATCTTCCCCATTTTACATTATGTTTCATCTCCATTCCTTCCTATGTTTCACCTTTTCACAGAAGTGTTTGATCACGCTTCTATTCCATTTCTTGATACACGCATTTCACTTGTGTTACACTTCTCTTCCATTCTGCCACACTGTGTGCTGGCTTCATGCATTTCACTTCCATTTCACCCTATGACCTTTTCTCCTTTGATTCCTAAATCGTTAGATATGATCACAACATGTACATACCTCTAGTAGATATTTAAAGCTCAATGCCAGCGCCAGAGAACTCCAGTCTAGTTCTCTTGGTGTTTTCCCCTAAAGAACTATAAGAAGGACTCTTATTGGCCTGACAAGCCTCTTCTCTCTACGACCACAAGTCTATGGCTATCTTTTGGCAACCTAAAGGAGCTATGCTCTAGGGTTGTTTCAGTATCCCATCATTCCACCAACTTCCACATCACTCCTAATCATATTCCGATCAATCCTGGTCCAACCCAATCCAATCCTAGTCCAACCCAATCAAATCCAATGCAACCCAACATTATCTGTCCATTTTCAGATCTCCGCATGTGCAAGATTTATCCAAATGTTTGTTTTTCATTCAGATTGATTTCTTTTGGTTTTATTGAGCTTTTGTATCACTTCGACATAGGCCTAGACCCTTTCATAGTATTCCGCATGGTTTCTGTTTACCTATGAAGGAACGATGTTCTTTTTCTTTTGCTTTGACATACTTGGTTACCAATTGATATTTCCCTTATTAGGAAGAGTTGTGGGTGTTCCCTTGACTATAAAACCCCTGTAGTGCGATGGATAATACATCTTTGGCCTGTGTGCACTAATTACCCATTTCCTTGCTGCGAAGCCATGTTCTTGCAAACCTCGTCATTTTCCCACTCATACCTGGCCCTTGTCCTTGGCCAGATCTCTCTTATCTCATCACCATCTCATCAAATCTACTCTGGGTTTTTGGATTCTATCATCAAACGTATATTCCTACTTCCTTCTATCTCTACTTCACTTTTCAGATTTTTTTCTCATCGTTTTTCTGGATTGGGTTTGTCTGGGTTTACCCCTATCTTTCTGGATTTCTTTCCAGATCATGTAGTCAAGTCCTTCGCCCCCACCAACTTCTTTAGGGTCCCTGGGACGAACCTATTCATATTCTTCTTTCTTATTTTCTAGTATCCCTCTTGCTATTGCAGTACAGATGGGACTAGTGTTTTACAGTGCATATATGGAACACTTCAAGGACAGATTTCTGCATGGACAAGGCACAAACACTTGTGCCCGAAACTCTCTGAAAGCTGTGAATGCAAGGGTAGGTTCAAGTGCTTTCAAGTATCATACGGCTTATGCTGCTTTACTGGAACTATTCCTACTCCTTGGGAAAACTGGATGGAATAACAGTTTGTGATCTCTACAGAAAGATGACATACGTCCCATGACAGCAGGTGTAGGGGACCACCTGCGTGAGGACCATAGATGACTCTCCTGGATATGGTTGGTTTGTGGTTATAATGGAAGGACAGCTGAAAACGAAAGAGATGTAAACAGCATGTTGTACTATCCATCATCTATTGCATCAGACTAAATTTGATATCAGCCATCCATCTTGAATGGTGCAAAGCCTGTGCTTGAGCATGTCAGTAGGCTGAAGAGGTCAAATTATTGGTGAAAGAGCAACGCTGAATGTTGGATTTTCTTTGGTGGCAGAAAGCTTGGTGGTTGGGAAAAAAAGCCATATTCGAGACAGATGATCTGTCACTCAAAGAGGGGCTGGGGGCCTATGCTTTACGATAGGCAGTGCTCAGGCATGACTTGCAAATTTGCTTCACTCATATGTGGCAAGACACACAACAGTATATTGTGCTTGGGCATATTGCAAAATGATACATCATCAAGTAATATTGAATCCTGCTAATTATATCTAGGATCTGCAATATATCTAAAGTTCAAACTGATCTCAGATTAAAATGAAAGTTTAGGATTAATTACCTCGATAATACAAAGAGCCGTTGGTCACTCAAATACAAGTGAAACAAGCAACAGAAAGTTACCGTTCTCCCCTCGACCAGACACTGCTCATGTCTACTCCCTTTCATGGTCATGTAGTCAGGGTCTTCATGCCCTATGGTATCCAACTTCAGTTGCTCACGGTGGCATATGGTTATAACTTGGATGGGCCTGTAATGAGTGATTCATTGACAATATTCAGCCTGTACTTATTGTGTGGGGTCAGTTAGTCGAGCTGAATGTACAGTCAAGGCCAGAATGTGTGGAGACCCAAGACCCTTTCATAGGGTCCTCTTCGGACAGCAGCTCGACACTCTTCTTTCTAAAAAGAACTTCCTCTCCAAAATGTCTCTCTGTTCCCCCATCAGATGCCTTACAACAGGTTATCAAGAATGAAGAAGCCTCAGGAGATGTACAACAGGCCATCAAAAGCAAAGAAACTGATGCCATGTTAGTAAGTAGTCTTGACATCAGTTGGCATAGCATCCTTTTACACCTTGGTAGATATCGACCCAGGTAGGTGAAATGGAGGGGTTGATCAGTGTAAAATGAAATAAAACTGAACCATCAGAGGGCCTTGCTAGTGTATCGATGATCCATCGTGCTTCAAAATGCACAAAGACAACAGGGGGGCGCATGTAGTTTGTTACGGTTTTTCTCTTAAGACAAGGCATGTATCTCTTTTGCTTTCATCGCATAACTCCTTTCTTTGGATTCTTTTGTGCTTATTATGAATTTGGCTTATTTCTTGTAAATCTGATTAACCCTATATTTGTTCTCCTTTGACCCTTCTCTTATGTTCTATTACTTTCTTCGGACTAGTCTCTCCTTGACTGATTCTCTTATATCGGTCTCATAGTTCCTCATTCTTCATTAGTCTTAGGTGACACGTTGTAAGGAACTGAAGTTCCTTGTAGTCGTATCCTATCATTCCACCGACTTCCACATCGCCCCTAATCATATTCCGACGAATCCTAGCCCAACCCGATTCAATCCTAGTCCAACCCGATCCAATCCTAGTTCAACCCGATCCAATCCGATGCAACCCGACATTATCTGTCCGTTTCCGGATCTCCGCACGTGCACGATCTATCCGGATTTTTGTTTTTCATTCGGATTGTTTTCTTTTGGTTTTATTGAGCTGTCATATCACTTCGACATAGGTCTAGACCCCTTTGTAGTGTTCCGCATGGTTTCTGTTTACCCGTGAAGGGACGATGTTCTTTTTCTTTTTCTTTGACGTACTTGGTTACCGATTGATA
>JBBPRR010001089.1:0-13209 GCA_038093115.1 Hortiboletus flavorubellus | reverse complement strand
CTACCGGACCCACCCTGCACAATGGGTGTTATTGCGCCGTGAAGATCAATAGTTTTTCGATTTAGATCTGTTGTGTACTTAATATATCAGACAGGCCTGTATGGCGGACTTGGAGTTGCGGTGCTTGCTCAAGAGCAACGGACCCGCTGCTCACAAATACAACAGCCTTGCGCGTCCCATTGGTCCTGTCTTGCTCATTTTCGCTTCTCACTGAATCGCCGGATATGGATATAATGGCAGTTCAAACGTTTGCTTTTGCATAACCCTGGCGACATTCTTGACGGATCGTGGAGTGCGATTATTGTTTCCTGTACAGATCCTGTTGAGGGTCTGTAGATCTGCCACCAACAATAAGAATAAAAGCCGCTGCATCCGTGGGAAATCATACCTGTCGTCTTGGCGTGGGGAAAAAATCAGACACACCGTTCCATGGAACAGTGACGCTGATTAAATTCATAGTGTGATTCGTTACCTTCCAACAGCTCGTAATAGACACGCTGCGAAGCTCTTATGCACATCGATTCGGACCGACTCGGATGAGGAGTAACTCAAGACGCGTGACGGTCGATGCGCAGGCGATGCTTCCTTGGGCGCCATCGCAACAACTCAAAACAAATTCATTAATTGTTCATGTCGGTTGAGTTTTCTCGCAGAGCCACTCCTATCGTCTTTTTAGAAACAGGATAAAGGACCCAGAATCCGCTATGGAATCTTATTTTGCTTGGAAGGCTGTGACCTTGTAAAATTTGTCAAGCATCATATCGAAAGTGGCGGGCGTCGTGGCCGATGGCGGCTCGTGGTGCCTCATGTGCAAGGAACAAGCTACTTTTCACCCGCTCAATCGGTATTTTACCGCCTTGTTTGCGATGGCCGGTTCCTTCTGACAGGGCAAATTGTGGCGCAGCATGGTCTAACTTTGACAATTCTCGCGGAATGCTTCCAAGAAGGTGTGTCCTGGTCGAGTCCTGGCCCGGGGTCTCAAACTTCCTTTCCAAGAATTCCGGTGGAAAATGATCCCATTCGATCGTTTCCTTCATTCCATAATGGGGCTATGTGGCGGGGCGAATACTTGTTCCCCATCGATGTCATCTCGATGTTCTCGATGAGTACATAAAATTCGTCAGTGCCCCCTTGTCGTCCTCCTGGATTCCAAGCCACTCGTTCGCAATATGGCTCGGAAGGGATCACGAGTGCCAGTTACACATCCACACGACCGTCATGCCGCTGATTAGTGGGGGATACAACAAGAGAAAATTTTCCAGACGCAACGACCAATCCCACTGGACCCGGAGGATTCCAAAGTGATAACCACGACCCACTAGACCCGCTTGAAGTGCGCTCGAGTTGATAACCACCTCGAGCGGCGTCGCATAAAACACGCTGAGCGTCCAGTCGACTCCCATGGCCAATTCGTGCCGATCGCCTCAAGCGATAGGGTTGTCGAACAGGAGATCGAGGGTGTGATTTGTCACTTGGGTAGTGTGCGCCGAAGACGGGGTAATGGCCCGTGGGATCGGTAAAGGAGGGGGGGCCTACAACCAGGGGAAAGGAAAAACTTGAAGGGATCCGCGAATTCACCCGCGAATTCCTCCCTGAGACGTCGATGGAAACTGCTCCATTACCAAACCGAATATCGACTCATCGTCGGGTTCGATTCAAACGAATATGTGTTCAAGGGGACCTGGTTCGTGTCCACATGGACAATGAGCTCAGTCAAGTTGGGCAAGAATCCGGGCTGTGTGACCGGGACAATTTTCTACCAGGAACGAAAATGTGATGGGCGTGTTTTCAATAGATATATCTCGTCATCCATTGTTCAATGGGGTAAGAGGGACCCGGAAGTGGCAGCAAGTATTCCAGAACACGATGCATGGTGTTCCAGGAGCGTGGTGCACAGTGACATCAAGACCTGCCGTCGGACTCGGAGGTATGTACTCACATCATCAAGAATTTACACATGTCGCATTTTCAGTGCTTCCTTTTATCATAGACCCTGTTTCGTACGCGACGACAGAGCGATCGGGGTGGTTGTAAGGCACACGACCATCGTATATGGGCCGCTAAGGTGGGGTGCCATGGAGCACGCCCAGGGTCGATAGAAGACAGAGCATACGTATGGGCATCAAAACACGTGTGCCGAAAAGTAGCTTCGACGGATTTAGGCTATACTTGAGTTACAAACATTTACGGTCTTACATAAATACAATGAAAGACCCGGACAAGTATGACCACCGGGGGAACATATTATTTCCCCAGATTCCCCGAAGCAAGTGTGTGTGTCAAATGATCACGAGATGGAGGGCAACGAGGCCAATAAGGCAATCAAATAGACTTCTCCACGATGGAAGAAAGAAAAGTGACTCTGATGGGAACAGAACGAACCGGAAGCCCTACCCTGGAGTCACGAACGTCTCGTCAGCTTGATTCACCCTCCAACGATTCCCTGCATAATGCCCTGATCTCTACTGCAGGCAACCGCGACTCGAAAATCAGCTCGAAAGGCATTGCGTGGACATTTGCTGTGTCAGAGAAAGCGAACGAATCGATTGGCACTGCAGGGTTTTCGGACACGCGGAACGCCCACAGAATGAACGCAGTATTTATGAAAATAGACCTATTTGCAACGTGCAGTCCCGGGCAAACTCTGTGTGTGGCAGTATCAGGGACACGCTGTACGCGTGCAGATTATAACCAATATCGTCTTACCTTCGACCGAAGCCGAACGTGCAGAAACGCAGGTCGTCCTGCAGCTTTCCTTCTGCAGTCAACCACCGCTGGGGGTCGAACTTGTCTGGATTTGGGAAGACCTCCGGGTCGTTGGCAATCGCCCTGAAAATAATGATGCTTCAACCTGGACGACACTCCTTTGGACGTACCAATGGTTTCCGATAACTGTTGCACCTTTGGGAATCAAGTAGGTCTTCCATATGACATCCATCGTTGCACGGTGCGCAAATCCTAGGGCATGCATCAGGTGCCCCATACACGATCTTTAAAGAGTGAACGCACCTCCAATACTCACAGGTCGCCATCTTAGACTCTCCAACACAAATGCGGTCACTTGGGGGAGCATTTGTTGGTCACCAAACGTCGGCACTGCAGTTATATGAACCCATATCAATAGTAAGGATAATTAGCAACACAGGGTGGCACACATCTCTCCCGTCCGACGACGTTATCTAGTTCTTCTTGTACCTTGGCTTGGGCTTCTGTATGCAAAGCGGCCGCCATCATCATTATCGTGATCGCAGATGCAGTCTGCAAATAAGAAAATCAGGTCCGATTTACGATGGAATCACGGACGACTCGGTAGTGTCAAGGCCGTCGTTTTGAGACTCACGGTCTCCGAACCTGCGCCAAACATGGAGCCGGCAACATAAGCCATCTCCTTATTCATGATTCCATACTCCTTTTGGTTCTCTAGCAAAAACCTGGCGAAGCAAGGCTTTGCAGCACCTTTCTCCTGACCAAAGTCAGCCCCCGGAGATAATCCTGAAATGAATGCAAACCGATTTACCATCTGTTCCCGCACTGAGTTTAGTTGCCCTTGGTAAAGAGCAAGCTCTTCCTGATGCCATTTCTTTAGCTGCGTGAGGTACCCTGGAATGTACTTAAGGATAGGGTAGGTGTCCACAAGATATGCTCCCGGACGTATGGCTTCACCGAAGCGGGATAAACAGCAATTTACTGCTACAACTTCGGGGTCGCTGTACGCAGTCGGCGTGGTTTTTCCATAGGTGATAGACATGATCACTGATGCAGCATACCTAAGACCAAGTGATCTAATCCAAGACCACAGATAGGCGGCGCGATGGAGCGTACCGTTTGATGTGCATCAGGTGGTTCGTAGGATCGTCCAGGATGTCGAGCAGTACATTCTTTGCATGTTGGACCTGTATCGGCTCATATGTCTCTGCAATCTTGGGTTGCAACATCGCATGTAGAGCTCTTTATCACAAAGGAAGGTGGTTTGAGACGGCATTTTCCTTCGAGATTCAAAACTGTACTACCTCCGGAGTCTGCGAATTCGGTCCCCAGCTCCTACCACGAGAACTCCCATACCCCCGGAAAGCGTCTCTACAGCTGCGATCGAGCGGGGCCTGTCGGCAAGGGAAGCGCCTTGTTTCTCCATGATATCCATGGCCGCTCGATGACGACCGATTATTATAAATACTCGGGTCCCTTGTCTCAGTGAGAATACAGGGCCATACTCTTCAGTCATCCTGGCAAACACGAAAGGTGCTCTTCGGTTTGGTCAGAGTCTCATACTGGTCAGTGGTGGGGCGAGAACAAATTTACCGGGAAGTAGGAATTTGGTTTCCGAAAAGCCAGTGTCCAGGCGGTCCTGGGGGCAGGGGCAACTGTGCTCGAGTACTGATGATGTACTTCGCGAACCAAAGTCCACAGAGAAGCGCCACAGAGATGAAGGTAAGTGCAATCATTTAGTAAACCACACTTGCAATCCTGGAAAGGTTGGTGAGGGAATTTCTATTGGGAGTTGGATCAACTTAGAGGGCGACTTTCCCCAGTCGAAAGGGAAGAATGGAGCCTGTTGCGTCTGTTTGTCAGTGTGTGGTGTTTCTTCGTCCCCCTCGAGTTTATAATTAGACGGATCGCCTGGGAGGGCAAATGCTTTGTCTGCTCCCTATCCTGGTCTCTTATCCCTACCTAAGCTGACCTTGTTCATATGGCAGGGTGCGGATGTTCATGCATATGGGCGGCAAACACTGGTTGACATTCTGCCAATATGTAATGTGTGTCCGCTTTCTCCGCGATCCTTGCCTCACTGCCCTGCCCGCGAGCGAGAACTTTCTCTTCTTCCCAACCTCACAGAAGTTGTTTGGAGAGGATCGGACACGTTCGTTATCACCGATCCGACCGTATCGGTCACCAAGTACTTTCTGGAACCTGCCAGACTCTCCGTCAATTGCCTCCAGTAAGCTGGTGTTGCTCCGGCATCTTCCGTACAATTATGCACTTTTTCCCATTGACCACGCACACGCGTAAGGCTTTAGGAGACTAACTTTTCGCCGCCATGCATCGATGTCTCCTTATTCCAGAAATCCTCTGCACCATCCTCAAATTCACACAGCAGTGCAACGAATCATTCACAGAGGATGGGCTCGAGGACCAAAAACTCGGCAAGCGAACGCTGGCATCCCTCGCTCAAACGTGCCGTGCAATCAGCCCACCCGCATTAGATCGGCTTTGGGTGCGTCTCGATAGCCTTGATCCCTTGATAAAGCTCCTGCCACGACGCTTTTGGTTCAAGATGCCCTCCCAGTTCATCACCATATTTGTATGTCTTGCCTGATCATCATCCCTATCAGTACTCCATTGCCACAGGGTCGAATGCTCATTGGCAAGAAACATTGGTTGCGTTTCCGCCAATATGCAGTACGCGTCCAATTTCTCCACGGCCCTTGTCGGGGTATTCCTTCATCGGTTCAATTCAACGTTGTTACTGCCCTCGCACGGTTCCCTAAAGCTTCCCTTCCCTTACTTCCCAATCTTACAGAGCTCGTATGGAGCGAACCGATTCCGTTGAACGACGCCGACTTGACGGTCATGCTTCTGGTGAAATTCTTTGCCGGGCCAGGGGTGACTTCTCTCTCGCTCTTCCTCGATCATTGGCCGTGGACTCCCTCTATACGGGCTGTACTCTCCGATCTGCCCAACATATGCCCGAACGTGACCTCATTCACCTGTGCCATCCAGTGGCCTCCTCCCCAGCCCGACATCACCGCTCGTTATGTAGTTGACATCGTAAGGAGATGGCCACACCTGCAGGCTCTTCAAATCAGTCCGTGTTGTTACCGACTCGTCACGACGCAGCTTGCCTCCAAGCCCACCCTGACAACGCTGGGCATCTTGATCAATGACTTGGAGCCGGTTTACTGCGTCTTTAGGCTCCCCGACAGCATCCACACATTCTCGCTGGATATATATGGTGACTGGGACAGCCTGCATGGCCTAGAGACACTGCAAGGTAGCCTGGCGCATTTCCGTCTCCGGATATCTGTGTTCCTTTCATGTTCGCAGAGAATGCGCGATTTCTTACAAACGCTTCCGACGCACCTCGATAACACTCAGTTACGCTCCCTGGCTATCGAGGTCACGCATCTTCCCCTACTTGAATCATTCTCATCGTTCACGGAGCCCCTCTTGGAATCTCTACATGCATTCTCTGCACTACGCACGCTGGACCTGAGTTCGTTTTGCGCGTTGGGCCTGAACGATGCTGTATATGCCCGAATGGCTACGATGTGGCCAGAGTTGACGAGCTTGAAGGTGGGCACGACCAGCGTGTCCAAGGGGAAGCCGGCGGCGAGTGTGGTCGCGGTGATCGCGGTGTTGAGGTCTTGTCCTCATCTACAGACTTTCCACATCGTGTTCAACGGGTCAATTCCGCCTCCACCTCCGGTCATGGTGGAAGAGGGAGAGAATGCTGATGCGGAGGGAGTGGACGAAGGAAAGGAGGAACAAGCGGCGGTGAGTCAGGTCGACGGATGGGGCGTCTCGAATCGACACATCACCCAAATCCACGTTGGCTACTCCCCGTTCTGGGAAGGCACTGACAGCCTGAAGGACTTGGCGTCGTGTTTGAAATCGGTGATGCCGCGGTTGGAGAGAATTTGGTCCCAGACTGACGTGGCGGAGCCATGGAGGATGGTACAGAACCTGCTGACGACGCACCTGCCCTCAAGAAGTCAGCTAGTAACTTGACGCTGGTCACGAATGTGAAGGATGTGCACCGAGATAACACAGGGTGTGCATTCCGTGGATCGCAACGGGATAGTAATAAGGACGTTTGAATCACCCTCAACTCCAACTACATGTTTATCGTCTGCGTCTGTGTTCTCGTGCTGTCCGAATTGCATGCAACTGTAATTACATGTATTTATATTCTCATACCGTCTGAATACTCCGGACACGAGTGACTGATCGCCTGGTGTAGCTTCCAAGGAATGTGTGTTCGCTCTCGGACGACGAATCCTCCGGGAAGGTGTCAACGGAGAAAGCGTCCTGCCGAACAACTGTCGAGCCAAGGTGAGCGTTCACACCTTCCAGCGTGACATTGACATTGGCTTACAAGGGAGGTCGTCACCGGGAGAAAGACAGCGACACTACTGAGTATCTGCATCAACGAGGACGTGCGAGGGGAGAATATCCCCAAGTGCGTACAACCCAATGCAGTGGTTGGGCGGTTTGATGGTGCCACATGCGAGATCGCTATTGTTGAACGATAGTGCAAGGGAGAGAATGATTTCCCCGCGTTCGATAGTGGAACCGAGTTGTACGTGCGAAACGGGGTCCCAAAACGAGATCGACCCACCGGCAGAGCAAGCAATGAATTTCCCGTTGGTGGCGAGCGAGCAAGCTCTCGCGTCAAGGCTGGTAGGGACGGACCACTCGGAGCGCTCGGACGTGGAGATGGCAAGAGAGGTGATTTTGCCAAACGCAATGAAAAAGAGTGTGTTGCTGTCCCTCGACCAGGCCAAGGGAGTCGATGGATACGGACCATTTCGCCAGTGGACGGAGATATCGATCAAAGGCTCGCCTCCGGACTGCGCATCCCAGACCTTGAGAGAAGCTGGATCCCCTGCTGATGCGGCAGTGGCGATGTACTTGCCGCTTGGAGAGAACTTGACACCATTCACAGGGTAATCGTGCTGGAGAGGGCCCAGCAGTTTTTTTCCCGTGACGATGTCGCAAATGTTGACTGTCCGGTCCTCTGACCCCGAGGCAAATTTTGACGAATCGTTGGACACATCGATCGCGAGTACCTGGCCGGAGTGATCTTCAACTTTGAGCACCTCTTTGCTCGTCTTCGCCTTCCTCACTTCCACCGCCTTTCCATCCACGTTCACGATCCATTCGCCGTTCTTGGATGCGACGACGCCGAAGACACGAGCGTCCAAGTGCACTTCCGTTTCCGCTACCCCATGGCCGTCCTTGACGAGCCATTGATAGAGCCACCCTTTGAAGTCGTTTGGGTATATCCCGCCGCCCACGATCTGACTTCCGCCCTCCCTAAAGGTGACCGAGAACGGGATCTTATCCCCACAATCGATGTCTATCGGTTTCCCTGTGTTATCTTCGTGAACGGTCAACATCGCAACGTCGTCCCTTCAGATACATCGGTACGTACCTGTCATCTTCGTCGACGGCGCTGAAGTAGTGATGCACCAGGAGACTGCACGCCTTAAATAAATGCCTTGTTATCGATTAGCGATACACGTCAATTATGCCCCACCACCTCGCGGTCTGGCTCCACTTCGTTTGGGATTATACGGGAGCGAAGAAGGAGCCTCTGTGGAAATCGGATCCCTGTATGGCAACCCTGTAGTCCCTAATTCGGATCCCGCAAGGACGCAGCGTGTGTGTATGCTAACCGAGACCTCGTGGCGATTCCCTTTCGTACAAGAGCCACCAGAAGCAAACGCCAGGTGGAGTCGCTACCCGACGAATGCCCCGTGTATGACGTCAACGGAAGGGAGCGGAGAGGTGGATACACGCTCCAGGCCACATTGGCGTATCTCGAGAGTACATACATATCGATTTTGGTCGACGAATGCCTTTTACACGAAGTCAGCGTGGTGGGGTTGAGGTAGCAGAGCGGAGAAATAGACGCACTATCGAGATCACCTGTAGCCATCCCGGTACGTTGGACTCCACCCCAGGGTTCTCCAAAGCATAAGTCACAGCCGTTTCCGATTCAAGCCCGCAACAGTATCAGAGACGACAACCATGGCACGACATACGGAGAAAACTGCTCTACACACCGGGTCGATATACAGTGTTTTCCGGTTGACGCTGAACGTGTTCCCGTCCAGCAGGCAGTAGCGATAAGTAAAGGACTTTTAGGTCATCTCGCTGACGAGGACTAATACGACGGAGGGCCCATCTGGGAATTGACCTTTCCGAACGTCCGGACGTCCGAGCAGTCCGAACATCGCAAATGTGACCAAGCAATGTTTGGGCAGAGATTGAACCGTGCTGAGCAGCCGAACGGCAAACTGTCACATCCCGCCGTTCCACCAGAGTATTGGCACTCTGAGGCGGTGTCCCGCCCCAACTACTCAGCGAGTTAGTGCTCACGATCGCCGCCGGTGGCACTCCTGTCCTGCTGTGTTATGGAGATATCAGCATTCAATATCACATCTTTTGCAATACTCGCCCGGCGATTCCCTTTGGCTACGCAAAGTTCAGATGGCCTCCATCATGGTAAATGAGGTGACTTTGAGGAACGTGGTTGCGACCCCGAGTTCTCTCAGTGCTCAGAGTCAAACTGTTACACCTGGTGTGGTGTATGTGAAGGGCCAACTTCGAGAGAGATGTTATCTTCCTGTAAAATGGCAATGTTCAGCTCTGAGCATATGCATACTTGTGGTGCGCCTTACGCAGATAAATAAATAAATTGAAAGCCCTGAGAGAGACGGGCAGACATTCCTTTTATAGACAAAACCACTGTCAGCAATTCACATCAGACTATCCGCTCAACCACCGTTAACGCCTCGCCATCATACGATTCATACCGAGGAAGCTCCCGAGCATCTCGTCAGAGTTGTCTCTGGACCTCTCATCCACTTTCTACCTATCTTTTTCTACACCCACGTGGACAACACCGACGGCCGTTCCTTGTAGCGCTCTATCCTTTACTCAACATTCAAGATGTCATCTCAGTTAAACGCAAGACGAATTGTTATCAGTGGTGTGTACTTTTTTACTTGCTTTCTCTTACGGAGAGCGGTTTTTTTTTCGTTCGGATATGTCTGGTCGTTAACACATTCGTAGTCGCACTCCTCATAGTGTCGCAGGTTTGTTGATGATCAACATACGGTTTTGGCAGGAATACTGATTCGCTTTGAAACGTTTGGTGTATAACTGAAGGTCGCTGTACAATATGCTTGCCGTGTATGTATTCTTCGTCTTCGTTTGCTGGCCTCCTTACACATATGTTAACATGTTCCTTTTCACTTTTCAAATGGTCTGTTCATAGTGGTTTATCGGTCAGCATCAGGTGGATAAGAAAACAGAGAAACACCGCGCGCAAATATTGGCGAAGTTGGGGAAGAAGGGGCTGAAACTTGACGAGTACGAACGTGCGCAATTCTCCATCAGTTCCTAGCACAGTTACCGAATAACGTCCTTACAGTGTCCATCTCAAAAGAAGTTGTATGTCCCGATGATATCCAAGTACGCTTTGAAGGTAGGCTCTGCACTCGTTACCACCTGATCGAATAAACTGATCCGAATAATGATAATGCAGACATTGGCGGCCTCGATCCCATCATTGCTTCTCTTCGTGAATCCGTTATATATCCATTAATGTACCCACATCTTTTCACGGCGTCTTCGTCACTCCTCAGTGCACCAAAGGGGGTTCTTCTCTACGGACCTCCGGGATGCGGTAAAACCATGCTTGCACGTGCGCTTGCCAAGGAATCGGGAGCTACATTCATCAACATTCCCGCATCAGTACTCACCAACAAGTGGTTTGGAGAATCCAACAAGCTCGTCGCCGGGTTGTTCAATCTTGCTAGAAAGATGCAACCGACGATTATCTTTGTGGATGAGATAGATACGTTTTTGAGGGAGCGGAGAGCGGATGATCACGAAGTGATGAGCATGATAAAAGCTGAATTCATGACGTAAGTTGCGGTTTCCTTCACTCCCGAACGGCAGAATCTGAGGCATGGTTGGCACAGGTCGTGGGATGGATTAACGTCAGGGGAAGATCGAATAATGGTTCTCGGAGCAACGAATCGACCCATGGACATCGATCCTGCTATCTTGCGTCGTATGCCGAAACGATTTGCTGTTGCTCTACCAGACGCAGAGCAGCGATTCAAGATACTATCCTTAGTATGGCTTTCGTTCGAACCATTTCCTACTGTCGAGGATAACTTTCAGAATTTATAGATGCTGAAAAACACCAAGCTTGATCCTTCATTGACCCTTGAAGTGCTCGCAGCTATGACGACCGGCTTTTCGGGTTCAGACCTGCGCGAGCTCTGCCGGAGCGCTGCCATGGTCCCAGTGCGCGAATGCATGCGAGAAATGGCCCATGACGAGGAAGCGATTAAGAGGATTGGGCAAGAGGTGAGTTCGGTTGTCTGCTGTTTTATGTCGCTCACGTAGTCTGTCTAGGGATTCACCATGCGTCCATTGACGTTGACTGATTTCTGCGACGCTGAAGGTTCGACGCTGACGCTGAATGACCCTGATCCAGAAGATGAACCACTCCCATCGACCGAGGAGAAGCGACTGGTGGAGGTCGAGGATAATACAATCAACAGTGAGGTGTCGAGCGGTGAAGGTGTGGATGTTGAGAATCGGTGATCCGTGCTACCCTGTTTGACCCCTCCTTCAAGGGGGCTGTTTGATTAGAACGGAACCATACTCTCTTACCATACATTCTCCGTTTAATAGATCACCGCTCTGGACACAAGCAATGTAGGATCCGTACGGCATTGATCTCTGGATGCCTATCATGCCTCCCGATCAGACAACTCGGCATTTTGCACCGAAATCGCAAGGAAGCAAGTGGAAGACCGATTGGACAAGAAACCTCCCTGGGATTCACGGAGGCAGAAAACGAGTGCTCGGACAAAAGTGTGAGCTTGAGGAACAGGCTTCATATAAGATGTAGAGAAGACAGGACATGCAAAAGGCTATTGAGGCAATGCTTTTTCGGCTCTGGCTGTCCCCGCGGTAGTAGACGCGAGATGCGTAGTTATTAAAATAAGCAAAAAAGTCTGGATACACAGGGGATTGAACCCTGGACCTCATACACGTTCGCTCGCAGATTGCCCTGCGAGCGGTTGCAAAGCATGCGCGCTACCACTGCGCTATGTACCCCTTAAGATCCCCTGGCTTTGTGCTCGAATTTATACAGCAGTACGACGAATCGTCTGACCCGGAGGGCAAAGACTGGGACCCGGCTATGCGTCTGGACAGCCTCCATCCCTTGATCAGAGTCCCCCCGAGTTGAATCTTGGCCAAAATGCGTCCCTGTTTTGTGTGCTCCCCATTAACTCTTATCCCCACTTGATCTTGTTTATACGTCAGAGGTGTGGATGTCAACGTTCATGCACATAGGCAACAAATACTGATTAACGTTCTGCCAACATGTGGCGCGCCACTTTCTCTGCGGTCCTTGCTGGGGCATTTCCCCATCAGTTCAACCGTCTTCAAGGCCACACGCACGATGCCCGAGAGCGTTGACATTCCTTTCTCTTGTTCCCAACCTCACAGCTATTATCTGAAGAGGCATGGACATGTTCAGCAGTCCGACTGTCAAGTACCTTGCTGGACCTGTACCAGACTCTCCGTCAACAGCCCATATGTTTTCGCTCCGGCTTCTTCCGTGCCGTTAATTTTTATACACTTTCGTTTTCACCACACACGCGACAGCTTTAGGGGACAGACTTTTTGCCACCATGCACCGCTGTCTCCTCATCCCAGACATCCTCTGCACCATCCTCGAATTCACGCAACAGTGCTCCGAATCATCTGGAGAAGATGGAAGCGAGGACCAAAAACTCGGTAGGCGAACGCTTGCATCCCTCGCTCAAACGTGCCGAGCAATCAGCTCACCCGCATTAGATCGGCTTTGGATGCGTCTCGATAGCCTTGTTCCTTTGATAAAGCTCCTCGCAAGACGCATTTGGTCCAAGATGGTTGTCATCTTCGTATTTGTATGTGCTCTGCCCGATCATCATCCCTATATTGTTTGATGTCCTCACTGCCCTCGTGGCACGGTTCCCTAAAGCTTACGGAGCTCGTGTGGAGCGGACAGAAACCGTTTACTAGCGCCGACTTGATGGTCGCGCCGCTGACCAAAGTCCTTGCAGGGCCAGGGGGTGACCTCTTCCTTGATCATTGGTCATTGAGTGCCCCTGCACGGGACGCACTCTTCGATCTACCCAACATGTGCCCGAACGTGACCTCGTTCACTTATACCATCCAGTGGCCTTACCCCCAGCCCGACATCACCGCTCGTTATATAGTTGACATCGTAAGGAGGTGGCCACACCTGCAGGCTCTTCAAATTAGCCCGTGTTACCGACTCGTCATGACGCATCTTCCCTCCATGCCCGCCCTGACAACGCTGGGCATCGTGGTCGGTCACTTGAACCCGGTCGGTAGGCTTCCCGACAGCATCCGTACATTCTCGCTGGAAATGCGTGGTGACTGGGACAG
>JBBPRR010001088.1:0-13220 GCA_038093115.1 Hortiboletus flavorubellus | reverse complement strand
CAGACTTGGATGCACTTGTCAATGACTTGAGTAGGCTAAGTATTAGTGATACAGCATATGCTAGAACCTACTTCAAGGCCCTAGCACTAGATCCCCTAGTTGCACAGGTGTTTGACAAGCCCTCAAGAACTTATAGAATGATTAGGAATACTCCTACTCCTAGGGATACAAGGGAACCTACTACAAGTACTACACCTAGGCCTATACTACAGAGAAGTAATGACAATCCTACCTCAAGACAAGCAAGGCCCCCTGCCATGCCATCCTACACCTGCTATGGATGTGGGAGTCACAACCATAGTCTAAGGGATTGCCCTCCCATACTAGAACTCCTGGAACAAAGGAAGTTAATTTATGACAATGGTGGAAGACTAACCTTACCTGATGGACCTCTGAGAAGAGAGAGAGGAGACTCTCTATTAGACAGCTATTACAGAATGGCTAGTCAGCAAACATCTAATACCCAAGTCAGAACTTCCCACCTGGTTATGGTTGAGCCGGCAGAATACCAGCGCGGATCGGCCAACTATGTGGTACCGATGATGAGTGATCGAGAAGAAGAATATGATGAAGAAGAAACTTGGTACATACCTGAAGAGGTTCTCGACGATCGATACGATCGCGAGATTTATGCTGCCGAACGGACGCCGAAAGGGACGACTGCCATGCGCCGGCAGACTATGGATGGAGTAGTCATACCCCGAACGCGCCCAATGGGAGCACAACCTGTGGGGAAAGGACGAAACGAAGTAGTTATAAACGAAGCACTTACTAAGGATAATCCCCCGCGCAAGAGCGCACTGACGGTCCCGCACGAGAATCGGCAAGGTTGGAGAAATGACTCTAAGGCGACAAATAACAATGTCAGTAACGATCGGATGCGATCAGGACCACCTCCCAATCACAATCAACAAAGAAACAACATACCTGACAATGTACCCAACCCATTGGGTGCACAATTTGAACATGCACCCGATAATGCCAATACATGGTGACCGAATAATCAGAACGTGCAAAGCAATAAAGAAACACTTACCTCACGACAAAGTCCCCCAGCGACGGGAGGGACTGGCCAACAGTTGCGCACGATACGCAGCAACCGTCCCGTGAACGATCGGGACGGGGATGTACCTATGGGAGACGATACGAGAAGGCAGAACGCCAGCGGAAGTAAAGGGAATGACATGACGCACCAGAAGCTTAAAGGGGACAGCCGAGGTGACATTGAAAGTCCGCGAGAAGGCACCAAGCCACTAGGCACGCGGCGAACTGAGCTGTCAACGCTGACAAGCACAAAAGACGTGCTTACTAAGATCCTGGGAACAACTGTCAACCTGACAGCTGGTGAGATTTTCGGCACATCCCGAGAGCTGTGCTTGGCACTGTCAGACCAAATAAGGATTAGGAACGTGCCACAAGTAACACACGTGGCATCACACCATGTGACAGCAACCCGAAACCACGGGCCGCTTGTCAAAGTACCTGTCAATATTGGACAAGAAAGCGTACTAGCTATAGTAGACTCAGGAAGCGAAATAAACATAGTACAAAGAGACATATGGGAACGACTACGGGTACCAATGGACACAAACGCAAGTATGACACTTCGCGACGCAAGCGGCGGAACAAGTACCCTAAGGGGATTAATTCCCAAAATGGAAATAACGATTGGAGCTTTGACCACAATGAGCAATTTCTGGGTGTCAGATGATTGCCCACCGGCTATTCTACTTGGCTGTCCCTGGCAACGCGAAAACCTAGTGTCTATTGAAGAGAAACCTAAGGGAACCTATCTACATTTTGTCTACGAAAAGGATGGCAAGAAGGGCGAAATGGTAATATTAGCACTTCCAGGCGATGCCGATGTTACTAAGCCAATGGGTGGCTTAGTCACACAGCATGCCACTAATGCAACATACCTAGGAACGATAGTAACGGAAGTGCCACGAGATTTACCCAAAGAGATAACCGAGTGTCACCTGTCACAAATAATGAGTCACGCCACATCTAAGAGTGCGGGCCACAGAAAGAATGATACGGAGGACGACATAGAGTATGAGCAGTATAAATTAGGAGGGAACATGGTCATTCTAGTGCAGAAAACAATGACCTCGACAAAGAGTCCTCTTGGGGACACCTACTTCAAATTATTCCAACCTGATCCTGCTATTATTAAGTATGGCACTGCCACTCCTTCATATGATAATACTCGCCTCACCCCTATCTCCTCACTTGTTTGCGCTGCGTTAGGCAATTGCCATGCCGATCTCCTTGCGCTTAATTCAGTGCAGTACACTACCATCCTACCAGTAATCGACCACGTTGAGACTGCCATTGATGTGGCCTACATAATTCCTGCATCACTGCCACCTGTCAACCGTCAAGTTGATGTCCCTCATCTAATTTTGCCGATGTCACAATTGCCGGATGACAGGTGCAAGATTCGATCACCATTACCTTTTATGGTATTCATGAGAAGTGAGGTCAAGAAACCATTCCTCCCGTATTACTACCAGAACCTCGAGGAGTTACTCTGCTCCTCGAAGGACACTCTCCCCTTCCCCACTCCTCCTCCCACTGCCAATGGCATAACCACAGCCCAAACCCAGAGTCTGGGCGAACTCCAACAACACACCGCCCTACTTAGGGAAGCGAATCGGGTAAAGCAAGAAGAGAGCGATGGTAAGATATCCGCTTTCTCTCTTACCCTGGCGACCTATGAATATCCCCTCACAGCACCACCCTCGTCAACCCTCATGATCGACGGAGAACGGCGCAAAGTACAGCCCGGTGCTGTCACTTTACCCCAATTCAGGTGAAAGATGTATGTACCCCCGCTCTCCATTCCTGATCTCACTACTGCCAAGAAATCGGCAGGCGACAACGACCCCAGCAACAGCTGAACCAGTTCCGAGGACGAGTATGCTTCGTGCTACTCGTCCGAGTTGGAATATCCTCCTGCACACACAAATCCCGAGGAGATCGAGCGTACCACCCAAAGAAAGCGCACCTACAATTTAGGGTATATTCACAACTTTAATCCTAGCGAGATGTGAGGCTGCGCCGCCTCTCGATTCCTCTCCCTCCCCTTCCTCAGCGAGAAGAATTACTTCAATGGGACGAGCTGTTACCAGCTGCCCCATGTTTTCTCCACTCGCCTTCCCACTCCCCACGAGCCGCTTATCAACTACGTCCCCCCTCCCTTTAATGGGACATTCCGAAACTTATACCTCACGGCCTTTCAGCGCAAGCTGTGCAACACAGGAGGAGTGATTCGCAGCGAGAATATATCTTGCTTCCCACCTAATATTTATTTCGGCAGGCTTGCAGCTTACGAGCTGCACGAGTACCGCGCCGAGGGAGATTATCACCAGCATCTCCCCGAACTGAGATGGCTGCGACACGATCTCCAGGGACTTCTCCACGCCGTACATGCCGTCTTACCTCCCCAACTCACCACGGAGTGCAGTTCGTCAGAAGTTTTAGTTTTTTTACTCGACGGGACGACAGTGACCCCCGCATACAGTGACTCCAAAAACCATTGCAATGCCTAATCCAAATCCAGCACACAAAGTGCACTGCAATCACCTGTGGGAATCTCGCTTAGCATTAGTCAGACAAAATTGTGTACACACTCCTAGCCACAGGTCGGTCCCTGGGTCATGTGATTTGGTCCAGTGGCTGTGAAGATATGGCCATTTTAAAATGACAGGTCCATTGCAACAGTTTATTCACTTTTGGTGGGTAAGGTGGGATCTCAATGAAATTAGCTGATATTTGGTAATATTTGGCCACACAAACATTGATCCATATATAAACATTATGTCTGAGTTTAAAAAAGTTCACACACTTATTAATTTTTAACTCTTATCATCATATAATCTCTCAGCCCCATTAGAAAAATGCATGTATCTTTTTGAAATGACCTCAAAGATATTTAATGGGATTTCAGTTGGGAGACTGTGCAGGCAATACCATAGCCACAAGATATTACATTTCTAGCCATCACTTCAGTTCCTCCAAGTGTGCTTGAGATTATTTTCTTGTTGAAAATGTATATCAGAAGAATTAAAATCACAATCCTATAGGATATTCAGCAATTCATCCTTCAAAATATGAAGATATGGGTGCTCAACAATCCTACCATCAATCTTGGAAACATATTAAACACCCTGGCAAATCATACACCTTCACACCATTACATATCTTCCTTGAAGCTTGATAGCTTTCTTCACAATCTATTATTCAACCTCTCATATGACTTTTTTCATGCCCATCTGACCCTAGGTGATCAATTTTGATCCCATTGAACTTTCCTATCTTCTTTTAGTCCTCCACAATTCAGTCCCTGTAGATATGGGCAATATTCAGACAAGCTTTATGATACTTAATAAGGAGAAAAGGCTGTTTTATATTTACTACAGCTTTTATGCCAGACTTTTTCAAGTGCTAGCAGATTGTATTGGAGGAGAGGGGTTGTTTGATGATATTGGCAAGTGACTTGATCACTTGGATGTCATTTTTTACCTTGAAAATGATAATAAAATAAATAGCATAACAAATATTAGTTAGGAAAAGCTTGAATGGGCAGCCTCCAATGGACTTCTGGACTTCAGAACACTCTTTGAGGTAGAGTGTGGGTATGGTAAAGACATGTACATTAGTGGTAGAGGCATGGAGTAACCTGCATCAAGTATAAAAAGGATGATATTTCTTTGGATAGTAAAAAGAGATCTTATAATGATTGTGATTGGAAATTAATAAGTGTGTGAACTTTTTTAAACTCAGACATAATGTTTATATATGGATCAATGTTTGTGCAACCAAACATTATCAAATATCAGCTAATTTTATTAAGATCCCACCTTACCCACCAAAAATAAATAAACTGTTGCAATGGACCTGCCATTTTAAAATGGCCATATCTCCACAGCCACTGGGCCAAATCACATGGCCCAGGGACCGACCTGTAGCTAGGAGTGTGTACACAATGTCATCTGACTTATGCTAAGCAAGATTTCCACAGGTGATTGGAGCGCGCTTTGCATGCTGGATTTGGATTAGGCATTGCAATGGTTTTTGGAGTCACTATATGTATGTGACACGGGGTAGTTTTTTCCAGCACCGCGCTCCCTCCGCCAACCCCCTCCTCACAATCAAGGAGATGGGATTCTTATGCAGTGCCAGCTGCCTTATTCGCTACCATGGCAAACCTCGTCTCGCTGCACTGATCGACGGTATTCTACAGATCCCACTTCCTGACAAGGATCTCATCACTCAATTACTTGCCGGTCTGCACCTCGAGGACCCAAAGTGCTGCCGAGCCCCCGCCTCATCTGAGCGCCACACCATTTACCACAAAGCCAAACACCTCCACCGCAAGCAAGAATCATTTTTCGGCAAATATGGTAACCATATCACTATCACTCCGCCGTTCATCCCGTGCGCCTCAATCCCGCAGATCACTATCTGAGTTTAATTCCCCAGACTCATTTGAATTATTCGTTATCTATTTGACTTGCCTTACTAACTACCACCTCGAAATAACTTATCTTTCTATCCCTATCCCCAAATTTCGGGAAAAACCTCGATGCTTCGTGCATCGAATGTTTCGTTCACTGAAGAATACCTTTTTGTTTCGTACCTGTACGATACAACGCAGTTCCATACGAATTGCCCCGCCATGATATTTATACTCACCAATGTGCCGCTATCTTTTCTATTTATTACTTTCGTTCTTACTTCTTTCTTACTCCCATATGAAATACTTACTGTGCAGTTGAGCGCAACAATACCAATACCCACGTACTTGTGTATGCTCATCCAAATGAATGTAGTGCCAGTTATCCCCTTTCTTAAAGCTTGAAAATAAGTACCTAAGAGGGAAAATTAGAGCAAGCTAGAGGATACTACCAATGATGGCCTACTAAATACTAACCCGGTATCCTAACTAGAAACCCATTGCTCCCAGGGGACTAGCAAGTGTCCAAGAGCATATCTACCTGTCAGATCTTACCCGATCTCAATATACCATAATTACCTTACCCCTTGGTTACCAAATGTGACCATGAGAAGATCCCGTGTCCAAATCCAGCAATGACATTGTGCCCTTGGCAAAGCTGCGGATCAGCGGTCCCAAATCAGGAAAAACTCACCAATACCATGCACGACTTCATTTCACTTAGCATTCGCTTAATGCTTGCGCCCTAGTTCGCTACGCACATGAGGCAGGTCATGTGCAAAGCTTAGAACCCATGACTAACTAAGTATATAAACCGTGCCTGTACACAATGGCTCTTCGGGTGGACCCCACCCCTACCATCGTGAATACGCTGGCCACGGTACGCTCTCCCCCCCCCTCTTCCTTTGTACTGATAATAACAAATGATATACAACTAATAATAGACGTCCCTAAGGCCATGAGCAAGCTTTGGAGAGCGACCTGCCAGAGTATGACCCAGACGGCCCTTGTATTTCTGACACCACCCGCTACCCTATGATAATAATCTTCCGAAATCCACCCCCCCATCCCCTACTATACAAATCAGCTATGAAGCACCCCCCCCCCCTTGTGTCTGCATACCTATATCCTACCATACTCCGCATGTATCTGTAGAACCCCCCCCCCTTTTTTTTACTTGATGAATGATGGAGAAACCAGAGACCAAAGGAAGTGTGATGCAAGTGATCTAATACAACTAAGGGACTTTCCGTTCCCTGCGGAAATACCCAAGTAACCACAACACGAACACTACAACGACTCGACCTCTCTTTAATTAGAATAAGGTCAACCATTCCCTTGCTACGAATACAAGACTAGATCAGTCCCTAGGCTACCACGGCGCGAGCGAAACCTCAATTAAACTAGGCCAGTACCTATACCATATACAATTCTTCTGTGCCTCAGCTTGGCATCAGCACAAGGCTGTTGTAAGACCAATCACTGATTGCCAACCACGCTACTACGTACTATGATTAGTGCAGTCCTAGAGCTCACGGAAAGCTCGCTGCAACCCTACGACGAATAAGCCTGCTACCAAACAGCAGCACCTGGCCAGCTAAATTGCCTTGACATTCCCGTGTGACTGTAAGACCAAAATAGGCATAGCTATAGTCCCTACCGAAGTATCATCTAACGTAAAGATCACACACACACCACGCCACTCACGTATCAAGGCAACCAATAAGCCTACCCATCTCGTAAGTCTGCAACCGGACGCAGCAGGATAGCCACTAGTAGATGCCATGGTGATCATACACAATTATCCAACTAGGTCCTACTATACACTCTCCCGTAATCTAGATTCCAGAACAATAGGACACTTAACCCAATCAGCTGAGCATTGTAAGGCCGAAATCCACGGTGCTTATAAGCGAGTTGATAAGCGAATCAAGCCTGTGTCACAACCCATTCCACCTGAGTTCAAAGTCACATGTACCATACCTCGTGATCCCTTATCCACCCTGAAACCCCTTGATGTTCACTTCCCCAATCCCATGCCAACAGCTAAGTTTACCCAGGAATGCATTAACAAGCTTGTCAAGCAGTTCGAAACCCATGAATTCTTGTTGCCTGAGAAACAGCAACTATTTATCCATGTTCTCATCCAAAATGAAGCAGCTATTGCTTTTATTGATGAGGAGCGAGGAACTCTGAAGGAATCATACTTCAGCCCTTACAAGATACCATTTGTCCCACACCAACCATGGCAAGAAAGAGGGATACCTATTGTACCTGCCTTTCGAGAGAGTGTCATAGAACTACTCCAACTTAAGATGAGAGCTGGAGTCTATGAACCTTGCCAATCACCTTACCGATTCAAGTGGTTTACCACATGGGACCTTGTCAAAGACAAACTACAAATTGTTCACGACCTACAACCTTTGAACGCTATTACCATTAAAGAAACATCCCTTCCACCAAACTTGGACCAATTCATGGATCAATTCCTAGGAGGGAAATGCTTCACAGTATTAGATCTATATTGGGGATTTGACACCAGGAAAATGGACGAAGCCAGCCGTGACATGACAGCATTTCACAGCCCCCTTGGACTATTATGAATTACATCATTACCCACAGGATTCACCAATGCCCCCTCTGAATTCCAAGAATGTATGGTATTCATCTTCCAAGATGAAATTGTGAAACAGATAATGAATGTCTTTATCGATGATGCCCCAATACAAGGACCCACCACTACATATCCTGATGAATATGGCAACCCTACTGTCCTACCAGAAAAGCCTGGAATTCGACAATACATTTGGGAACATGCAGTTGACCTGAATTGAATCCTCCACTACTTAGCTGAAGCAGGAGGAACCTTCTCAGGAAAGAAGCTACAGATATGCCAATCCACAGTAACAATTCTAGGACAGGAAGTAGGAGTTGAAGGACGTAAACCTGACAACGTGTCTTGTCTCCATGAGCTAGAACACTTTGCTCAAGGGAAGTACAAGAAGTGTACCCTTGGTGGAGTTAGAGGTAATGGATATGATTCTGAGTAGGAGGGGGAATTCTAGTGTATCAGGAGCCGTGGTTTTTTCACCAATCCTCCATGTAAGTTTACAGATTGGTTGTTAAAGATGGTTTCAGCTAATGGTCTGGTTAGTAAAGGTGATCTTAGGTGTATTACGCACCTAATAAGCTCAAGATAATGGCAGTGGGTTGCCTAGTAACCATGGAAGCTTGTACTTGAATAGTACGAAAGGTGGGCAATTTAGGAACTTGGCCTAAGTCTTGCCTAATGCTAATGATTTGTATGTAGAGAACTCCTGGGAATATTGTGTCCAGTAGTGGTGCTAAGGTAAGCAGAGGGTCGTGTTAGGTTGCTTAGTCACTCAGCCAGTTATAGCAACTCGGTCTTGTTGTGTACTAAGAAGCTACAATGAAAGGTCAAAAGTATAGACTTAGGCTAATCCCTTAGGATAGTAAGTCCAGGTGAGATAGGGGTAGGAGTCCTGTAGGTAGGTTGTCCTAATGAGCCCTAGCAAAGGTTTGCTTAGGGAATGGTTGGTAGTTGACTTGACGGTACACTTAGTAGACTCAGAAGGGTTATTATAACTTAATCTTATTATCTCAACTAAGAAGTAAGCAAGTTTGGCTTAGAGAGGCAAAGTGTACCCCTTATTTGGTGCTACAGGATGCTTAGGTTGCTTACTAATAGGGACCAGATGCCTTCTGTTGCCCAAAAAGGGGTTTCTTCCAAAAGGGTAGTCTTAGAGACTTGTTCTTTATTTAGGTACAAGTTCTAATAGCCTAGTAGTAGATCTAAACTCCTATTTACTTCGCTCTGGGGTACCCTGCCTTATTAGGTCTTATGAGGTTTCCCAGGGGATCTCTTATCAGATGAGATTATCTGAGGTAGAAGATGAGATTTCTCCTGTGGGCCAAAATGCTCCCCTTTATATACATAAATACAGGAGGCTGTGCTAGCCAATCAGGAGGCTTGGTGGCTTATAAATTAAGGCACAATCGATTACTAATGCCAGGCACAAGTTGTCAAACCCAGGCATACTAAGGGGAAGCACTTTGAGCAAAGGAGTCCAAATTTGGAGTGCTCTGTCAAAGAGGCTGGCTATGCTGTGCAGGGCTGTACAGACTAATGGGGACAAGGTCACATGGTAGCTAGAAGTCACATGATTACTTTGTCTCACTGCCACTTAGCTAAGTAATCAGATAAATACAGAGAAATCAAAGAAATAGTATGTTATGTATATATTTGCAAGTATAAGGGTATAACTAGAGAGATTAATGAATATCTCAATAACCAGTAGGTTGAAAAATCTGGAAAAATAGAGGTATATAGGTCATGATGGGGCTTTTATTCCACATGGTATCAAAGGATATTGTCCACAGGAAGCTGTGGAAATTCTGCTTCTTGGGTGACTGCTTTGCTATGTATGTGCATGAAACTAGTTTCATGCAGGTCAACGTTTGCCACATATAACAACAGACAATCTTATCTTAATCTTATGACCTTGTATTCACATACTCGCCGCCCCTATCTCATGCGTATTAGTCATCTCTTCACCTCCTTCACTCCGTTTCACGCATGAGACTTCTTATTTTTTCTATTTCATGTTATGTTTCATTTTCGTTCTCCTTTATGTTTCTTCCTTTCATAGAAGCATTTGATCATGCTTCTCTTCCATTTCTTGATACATGTATTTCACTTGTGTTATGCTTTCCTTCCATTCTGCCACACTACGTGTTGGCCTCATATGTTTCACTTTTGTTTCACCCTATGCTCTTTTTCTCCTTTCATTCCTGGCTCGTTAGATATGGTCACAACATGTACATACCTCCAGTAGGTACTTAAAGCTTAAGGCCAGCACCAAAGAACTCCAGTCTAGTTCTCTTGGTGTTTTCCCCTAAAGCATCATGGAAGGACTTATTCATTTTTATGCCCTTTCTTGGTGGTCTACAGTTTGACTCAACCTAGCATAAGTGCACCTTCATTGGTGTAGGCTTTAGAGTTGTTTCATCTGGCGTACCACGTTCCTAACAATTCCTATTGTGACCAGCCTACAAGCAGTATCTCATTGCCACGCCACCATTCATCTTCGTCGTCCATCTCAAGTGCTTCCAACAATTGAGCAAGATGCTGGTGGTGTTGTTCTCCATGAGCTTCAAGAAGCTTGACGACTATATTTCATTTCCTGAATACCTCAACTTGGTGCCATACCTGGCCTCCGAGACAAGAAGATTACTTTGATTCCAAGGTGGTAGTGATGTGGGGTCGTGCACAGAGATCAGCATCATGCAGGTATAGATTGTATGCAGTTGTGGTGCACATTGGCAATATGGTATGTTTACGTGCGCATCTAAGAGATGGTTCACCATATCAGGCATTCTAGTTGAGTGGGCACTATGTCACTTATGTGCATGGCACTTCCACCATCACCATCCAACGCCAATTTGACATGACCCGAGAACAAGAGACAATGGTTGGATAGTGGGACGATGGCAAGGGATTGGATGTTTATCAGCAACACCATCATCTGGCTGACATCACTGGAAGAAGTGCTCAAGAGCAAGGCAAACATGTGCATGTATGAGTGGATCTAACTTATTGTTTTATACTTGGCTTTATTTCTGTTGGCAGTTGTTGCCTCTTCTTCTTTTATTTGGCTTGTATACCTTGTTGTTATAGGAAGGGTGACGATTGCAATTGCAATACACCCTTTTGATCTATATATTCTGATTTGATAGACTTATTGTAGTGAATGGTCTGCTAGTGTGACCTAGATATGGATGGTATCAATACATGACTATTCATTTGCATCTTGTTAGGTAACAAGAGTGACTCATGAAAGCATTGTGGTCATAGCATAGATAGATTCTTGGAACTGTGGTTTGTCTCCACCCTCTAAAGTGCAACTTGTGAAATCATGGTTGTAAACTAGGGTAACGGCTGGACTCTGTCAGCAGGGATCTTGTATACACTTGACAAGAGATTTATACTTTTTTTGGCTTGAGCGATATTACATAGATTAACTATTGATTACGATGAAATACGACCTGGTATCCCATCGCATGTATCAACATCCAAGATCGGATCATATCCAGTTTTCACTGGGAGACGTGTCTCAGTGGAAATGACATACCAGATGGGGGGACACATGGAAGATGATCTAAGCAGTTCTGAACATGTCTTTGCTTGTCTACTTTCTGCGACGTTTGTGAGGTGGTGGTGGCGGGGCATGTAAGTTATATCATACAAGGATATGAATGGGAAAGTAATTGATGGGTGGAACTTGCCCATCTGGGTGTTGCAAGGGGAAACATGAGTAACTTGACAGTGGTTGATGATATGATCGAAGTGAGCCCCAGTTATACATTTGGTCAAGTATGGGGGTCCCGAAAGGGACTGTGAGCTTGTACATGTTTAGCATTCAGCTGTGCAAAAAGAAAGGAAAAAGAGGAGAGCGATGGATGTCAATAGGTACAATGATGTTTGTTCACATGGTTAGATGTGTGTGCGCATATCCAGTACATGGGATGGTAACCTGCACCAAAGTGTTTGGATGCAAATACTTAGTTATTGTATATGTATGTGATACTAAACATTTGACCCGAGATTTGAGTTTTCACCGTATTCCCACGGTCCAAATGCTTAGCTAATAGAGGGACATATGGACCATAGCGTCTATTATATACCTCTATTTTTCCTTATTTGTTCATTCACAGGTTGTGGAGAAATAAAACAATTTCTCCCAACATACTCTTATTACTACTATTAGAGACCAATCAACTCCTGGTGGAACTCCAGAACTCCAGAGTTGTGTGGACAGATAGGACTTTGGCTTCAGCTTATGTGCTGTGCCCTTGCTGTCATTCTTGTCCTATATTTCAGAGCAGAGAGGAACAGAGATTATGGAAGGAACAGGAGTCTGTCCAAGTTGATAATCTAGCTACTGTACACGGAGTATCTAGGAGTTTATATATGGAGGGAAAGTACAATATTAGTAACTGATGACTGAGATGGAGAATGGGAGATAAGGAAGCCAGTGCTGCGCTCCAGCAGGATGAATGCCAGAGCTGTGTGAGCACAGGTCAGAGGTATCTAGGAGTCGGAACTAGACTATATACAGAACAAAGAAGTATTATAAGTATAGTATTAGAAGAGTTTAGTCAGAGGTACAGAAGGTCTGGAGGAATGGAGATTCATAATTACAGAGAATGGACCGGAGATCGCTCCTGAAGGAGTGGAGTTGTGCCCAGAGGCTGGAGTCATGCTAGGGCTTGGCATGGTATATGACAACTACCTACAACTACTTAATTACTCATTTTCTTAATATTTCTTTTACCCTTTTGTATTTAGCCATATGTCACAGAAGCAAATGGAGCATGTGACTTCAGTTGCAAATCACCTGACTCAGATCATGTGACTGTGCACAGCATGAGTCATAATGAGTCATATTGAGTCAAAGTGAATCAAATGAGGATCAAGCAAAGCACTGCTCCTAGACTGGCAAAATGATCATGTGACCTGCACAGCATGAGTCATAGTGAATCATAATGAGTCAAAATGAGTCAGCATGAGTCATTGCCAAGCCAAAGGCTACTTTTAGCAATTGCTAGTCATTTTCTGACAGATCGAGTCAAAGTGAGTCAGTATAAGTCAGTATGAGTCATATCTTGGCACAGCCACCTCGGAACCGAAGGTAGCACAGCCACATGTAAACTACTATATAAGGAGCGCGATTCAGCC
>JBBPRR010001087.1:0-13230 GCA_038093115.1 Hortiboletus flavorubellus | reverse complement strand
GACCCACACGTTACAATGTATTCGTGTGCATCCCGACGCTAGCAGAACACGGAGACGATCTTGTCGCGTATCGAATCGAATCGAACCTTATATCACGTCGCCTCACAAGTTGACACAATTCAGTGTGGATACTAGTACATCCAAACACTATCAACAATATTGTACACATGCGGAAGTAAAAGTACAAAATATACAACGGAACACTCTTTCGATATTCAATATTCTAGATCTTCTAGATCTTCTATATTCAGAGTCGGCTTCTTCGGTTTGGAAACCGGCTGCTCCTCGGTCATAACAAGCTCGTAAGCAACATGAAAGTCGTCTTGAATCTCTGGAGAGAAGGAGGCGCTTGGAAGTCGATGAATGAAATCCTTGACATCCAAAACAGCCTTCTTCATCGCAGCTTTGTCTCTCGCTTGATGCATGACTGCGTTTGGCTCGATGGTCTTGCGTAGATGGAGGCCCTCTTTGAGCAGGGCACTAAGAGAAAACCGTGATTGATAAGAAAAGAAAAGTCTACCACTGGACTCACGATATCCTATTCGTCTGTTTCCCCAATTCTTCAAGATGCTCGTGGTTCCCCTTCAGAAGCAGACCTTTCGTCTTGCTCTTAAACTCGTGGACAATGGATATGGCTTTGTCGAGGCATACGATGAGATGCGGCAACGCCCAGAGATACAGAGTGCGGTATGGCGTCCTCCCCCAATCAGCGGCATACACGTTCTTCAGACATGCAATAAAGATTGTATTCCTTTGCGCCTTTAACCCCTTTCCAATGGCACGGGTCTGGGCTTCGTGGTGCTTGCGGTACGTACGATAGGTAGCTTGAATCTTCTCTGCTGCCGAGATCTCTTCTCCAGTGGGTTCGTGCTCGCGTACTAGTGCAGGCTGATTCGGCGCCGACGAGAGTTCTTGCGGCTCTTCGTGAACCTCGTCTACCGGCTCGACTTCGGGCTCCTCGGATTGGGCCCTTTCCTCATCCTCAGCCTTTCCAAGCTGAAGGGCACGGCCGACCCGGGGAGCGAAAGCTGGTGCATCAGCGCGCAAGTCCGAGCGAGCCAATACAAGCTGAGAGGCCAATAGAGACGGGATTTCGGAAGGATTCGCAAAATGAATGTGCTGGATCCGAGGCAATCCTAGCGGCGGTGGAGCTCGCCGTGGGTCTCTTTGCTTGTTGAGCAGTTGCACCAGGTCCTCAATGACCACTTTCGCCTCGGTGTCGTATTCTACCATCACCTTCAAGTACTCGTAGTCGCGTGCTTGCACATACCTGGGAGCGTGAAGTTGGATAAATCAGGAAACGAGCAGGTCAACTTACTTTCGATACAGCCTGTGCGGGGCCGTGGGTCCAGCTATCCGCAGAGCATCGAAGATGTACTTGACTTTGTGCCTGACTTCAACATTTCGTACGTTGTGAGTCACTAGAAATCGCTGTTAGCATCAGGGTCGTCCATAATATATGAGATGATAAACGCACGAAGGCAGAGCGCCCTGCAGCTATCAGAAGTCGTCATTAATGGTTGTAAGACTACAAGCGAAAAGGAAACGAACATTCTGGAGGTAAAAACAGAGCAAAGCATTGGAGTCAGTTTGCTATGCGACAGCGAATATATCCCTTTGAGTTTTGGGGTCCAGTCCGTGATTTAGTTCGAGTTATAAACGGTTAGAGCTACTTACGGCTGGCACTGTCTGATTGCAGGAATATCAACAAATCTTTCACATAATTCAACACATCTAGAATCAGAACAATCCTTGTGTCCTTCTTTACGGATAGATCTTTGTTCGAAGAGAGCCAGCCCCGCGGAAGGACGAGACCGTCGAGTGGGGGTTGAAAGGAAAGACGCCATGAGATGGAAGCCTTCCCGACAACTTCTTCCAAACAATCACAGAAAACGGACAAGTCAACATACAACACAGACTTGAGGATATGCCTGTAACCAGCTCAGTGCGGCGAATGATCGTGCATTCCGATACCGCACGTACTTTAAAACTAACAAGCCTGCAGAAATGCAGGTTTGCTGGCCGCCATCAAAAAGGCTGACAATGTCTTCGAGAACATAGCGACCATCTGGATACACAAACTGTTGCACTCTGACATGGCGAGCATTGAAATGAGCTTGTTTGATGCATTTGAGAGCACTAGATTCATCAAAAGCGAAAAGGAGGCTCGTCAACTTCAGCACGGTCGTCAAAAATGCCCGGCGGTCATCGTCTGCACGCAAGGTGTAAAGTGCATCCCGCACCCAGTGCTTCATAACGCCTATGCTTTCGTGAGCACCAGGAATCAGGGATAGGTCGAGGTCAGCGGTCGATCCCTGAACATGGGACTGGGGATTGAAGGCCTCGTAAAGGTGAGTGAGCCAGTCTAGGACGCTACGACGGTCTTAAGTAAGTCGCCTACGAAACAAGAATAGACCGCCACGTACCATTCCTTCCTGTCAAGGTGTGGATTGACAGAGTACATTAGCTGAAGGATGCATATTTGTTGCAGATGAACGCCGATCCGAAGGTTGTATCGTTTGGAGTCCAGATCCGTGGATTTGACGTGTTCTTGAGGGCAGCCGACGCGATTGCACAGTCCATTAACAATGAACGTCAAGCACTGCGAGAAAACCACGGCATCGAAGCACAATTCGTTCTCTTCGGTGACTCGTTCGCATAGGTGCGCCGCCAAATACTTCTGGAGCGCTGCAACCACCTCTCGTTTTGAGAGGGTGACAACAGAAGGTTGAAGGTACATCGGCCCATCATGATCGCCAGTAGCTGAACTATGAAGGAAGGAACCAAGTTCCAGGCTAAACTCAGTGTTGGATATTTCTGTAATGCAGAATAATCGTTTGATAGAAGTGGAACTGAGTGGATCGGGGTGATAGATGATGTCGTGGACGAGGCGGGCGTATTTTCGGAACTTGTTCAGAAATGGTGACATATCCTTAAGGGTATAAGATTTGAGTACCGGCAGGCGACTGAAGAAATGATCGAGTGCGAGTAGCGCTGCCGCGTTCCTCTGGCCCTCGATAAACACGTGAGACAGTTTTTCAAGGCTGGCTAGGTTCCCCTGTGCGATGGCGCGAAACATGGATACCTAATAGTGAGCAGCTCACAAGTAAGCAATATAATCCGGGAGCATTCAAAAGGAAGCATACTTCATGATGGTCCAACGGATCCAAGAAATCCAGGGACAGTTGACCTGCCAAGCTCAGAAGCTCACCGACGTCTCGGTCGGCTGACACTTCCTTTGACGTGACCCCAAATGAGCATCGACGCCACAACCCCTCCAGCACAATCTTAGTGGCCATATCAGTTGCGTCGCGTGAACCCGTCTCTTTCAAGAGGTCCCTGATTGCGTCGAAAGGCCGGTTCTCAGACAAATGAAGCTCAGCTGCTTCCCGATACCTTCCGTGATTCTCCAATAATGTAGCCCGGGCAAAGTCGAGGTCATAGCTCTCAAGGAACTCCAGTTCTTCTTCAAAGGACGGAAACAGCGGCAAACGTGGTCTAGCACGGATGTATTAGTCAAGCAGTGCGGTATATGCAGTCACGAGGCATGCACCTGTCGACATCACGCTTGCTGCAATAGAATAAGCGGCATACGTTGTACAGTTCTTCCGAGGATTCCAAGGTAATGTTCTTAGAATGCTGGTGGAGGACTTCAAGCGTCTTGTCAAAAAGTCCGACTTTTCGAAAGCGCCGTGCAGCGAGGTCGTACTCCCGAGCATCAAGGTATGCGTCAGCTGCCTTCCGATCTTCCTCAGCACGCACGTAACAGTCCGCAGCGTTACGATAATACTGAAGTTTGTTCTTGCCCCGTGGTGCGTCGTTTCCGCTCGCCATGAAGGCATCTGCAGCAGTGAGAAAAGCGTCTTGCTGATCCTTCCGTGGCGCAACGCCGACTTTTGCGCGAGCCACTTCTCGAAGATGGAAAGCTTCACATATAGCTACCATAAGTGGCAGCTCAGCTCTAGCAAAACAATGCATCGCCTGGGGGTATCTCTTGTGCTTAAACAAGTCGTGGCCAAATGATGCCCATTCTTCCGAGGTCGAAGATACGGCAAGGTGTGGAACATCTGTGCCAGGCGTACAGTTTTGGACCTGATTACGCGAAGTCCAGATCATCTGTCAGGGCGTGAGTAACGCCAATACAAAAATTGATGAGTTGTCCTTCACCCGCATAGGCTCGCTTTTGTCAGACTTATCAAAAATCCACAAGTTCTTCCTTGCTCGGGTGATGCCCACGTACAACAATTTCAACTGTGAGTGACATCAGGGGACGGTCGACGAATATCCCGATTTATTCACGTACCTCGCTGCATACCCCAGCAAAACGGCCTTCATCTCTTCCAAAAGACGGCACGTGCACTTTAGCCAAATCTTGACCATCGACTGTACCTTCCGCAAGGTTCAGCAGAACACGCCAACGTGCGCTGTCGACGGCAGAGTCCTCGAAGAAGTTATACAAGAGAACCTGCATCCAACGATCAACTCTGCATAACGTTAAAATATACTTCGACGCTCACATCATTGAATTCAAGACCTTTGCTGTCGTAGAGTGTCCTAGAAGAAGTGATGAATCGATGCCATGAAGAAACGCTGCTTTCATGATCTCACATGATCAGACCGATCTCCCCGACTTCCTTTCGCAGCTTCTCAACGGCTTCGTCATCCCGGACGAGGATGCCTTTACGAAATCATGCAGTCACGACGAGTGACTCGTAATGTAACGTACTTACATTGCTGTGCTCCAAATTCAATACGGCTCCCCCTTTAAGGGAATGGTCAGGGATGGATAATAGAAGGATGACATCTACACACGATGCGCCAAATAAAAACTGTTCGTATCGAACAGTGTCTTGGTCCCATCCACCAAAAAACACCGGCTTCAAACCATCAACGATTCCTTCTTCCGGCTGGAGACCATCGATTGCGTCAGGCCAAAAACGCGTGATGCGTTCGATAACGCTATGTGCACAGTTCACAATACCGCCATGAGAACGGTAATTAATGGCAAGTTGGAAGGCCGTAGGCTCGGTGGTTGAACGGTCCTGTATCAGGTGCTGGCTCTGATCTTTCTGCGAGATGATGAGTTTCAGCCGCACTCGACAACAAATAGGGCCATACTTCGATACGATATACAAAGGCTTTCAAATCATCAAACCTGAAAGAACTTCCTGCTGAAATGGTCTGTGCGGTGTCGCCTGCCCAGAAAAGGCCTTCGGGATTCCGACAGAGGAGCCTCAACACTAAAATAAATGTCACACTCCGAAACACAGCAAGGCAGCGAGGTGCGTACGGAGTGCATCGATAAGCAGATTGTCTTGCGCTTCATCAACGTAGCTACATCACTCGCCGTTTAGCCAAAATCAACTTTATCATCGAGTGAGCGTATACACATACAGATAGTCAACTTTTTGGCCTCTTAGCGGGGTGCCTCCCAGGAGTGTTTTCAGTATTGCATGTGTCCGATCCGCAACATCGTGGTGGCGACGTTCCTTTTTAAGCTTGCAATATGCTTCGAAGATTGCGTACAGTGTTCGCCTCTGGTTTGCAAACGTAGGGTTGGATCGAGCTGGGAGGCTACAGTATGTCTCCTCGTCAAGGAATCCATCAGGGTATGATAGTGATTTCTCGGATCCCTTGATGATACCTACAACGGAGCTGAACAATCCCCGATTCGTCATATATCAAGACTACGCACCCATAAACTCAGAAAAGACGAGCCAAGGTTCTATGAAACGACCAACTAATCAAGCAAAACTTGTTGGTATGAAAACCCTAAGTACGCACCAAGGCCTTTTGTCAACCCCTGCGGGAAATGCGGCCAATAGGTCCGAGCAAAGATGTCATATGTCACGAACGAATCTTGAGCTTGGACTTCTTCGGTGTTCATGAAGAATTTTGCAAAACGTTGTGCTTCGCGGTCGTCACCCCCTAAAACATCTGCGGCAATCATCCTCGCGAGCTAGGGTCAAGAGGGTGAAGTACTGGAATCACTACTTCAGACGGGGGATTACCTTGTCGAAGGTCACGAACAGAGGGAAGTGATTCTCCTCTAACGCACTGTACCTCCGTGGGATATCGGTTTGATCCTCGTCATCGACATCCACCAACCCAGATTCCGTGTTTCGAGCCTGCACCCTTTTGAGTTCTTCAAGAGAATACCCGGCTAATGCCAAAGACTCGAGTAGCTTCGTGAAATATTCCTGGACTTTTGTTGCCAGGACACGAGACTTGGTTACGAAGATCTGACGAGGTTTGGGCATACTGGTCGTCTGCATTTCCCATGCCCGTTGAATCCCAAGCATCTTGAATAGCATTGTTGTCGTTTTACTAGGGAAAGAATGAGCCAAACCTGTTTGCGCCAGTTGTCCGATCCATCGTACCCGGTGCCACTCCTCCCCAGAACATAACACGAAGTTGTGCATTCCACAATTATACGTTCTTGTGGGCTGCGCACGGATGGTTAATACACGCTAGTTGGAATGCAAAGTTTACTCACGTCAGTTCGAAGACATGTTGCACATCCTGGTTCACAATCAAACCTGTTGTGGCAAGTATTGAAAGATATGGTCATCGTGTGCAAGAACATGCGCACTGTGTAAAAATGCCTGCAGGGCACGATCAACTTGGCGCAGAGGGGTTGGCGATGAACATACCTGAGAGAAGGTAACATATTTCTCGAGACTGTACAAAGCCTTAGATTGGCTGGTATGGAAAACGGAAAGAAATTGCGTACACGATGAGGGAATGCAACTGTAGGAATATGTAAGTCACGATCAGAAAATAGAATTGTACAAACACACCTCTCCCATGTCTTCGTCAGAGAGAACAAGCGAGGCCGGTTTGGATTCATTTTGAAGACTCTCCGGTGGGAAGCACGCCGGGAGATAGACGTCACCACCAGCATGTACAGGACGATTACGGAAAACGCAGCTGTTGCCAACAGGGAGAACGTGAGCCATCTCTCATCGTGACGAAAATAAACCTGACCGTCGGCGGTATTCCTTGCCTTTGCCAGCAAGTTGTTGTCCCATTGCGTCCCAGATGCGATTCAGTTGCGTGTGGGTATATATGCCATATATTTTGATGACTGAAACGACAGGTCTGTATCTGAAAGACAACGGAATGCTCGAAACCCGGTACCTTGTCGATCCACCTACAACGACACATCTCAAACTAAGGCTACGAGATATGTGCACATTAAACTCACCTCTCCATCATGTTCGCGGACAACATCGATTTGATACTGTCTGGGACTGGGCAGCAGTTCATTGTCAGCACAAGAGGAAACGTACGACAAGCCGAAGGTCCCGCTGCATCTTTGCTTCGAATATAGGGATCGCAGAGGAGGTGGAGCCATTCAGCCTTTTCTGATTTTCGTCAGAAAAATGCCCATTGGAAAGTTCCCTATCACAACGGTCAATTCGCCCAACAGTGGGATGCACGCGACGTACTTGATCTTCTTCACGACGATAGCACATTTCTTTCTATCTCCCTTTGCCAAC
Source organism: Hortiboletus flavorubellus (assembly GCA_038093115.1). Taxonomy (NCBI): domain Eukaryota; kingdom Fungi; phylum Basidiomycota; class Agaricomycetes; order Boletales; family Boletaceae; genus Hortiboletus; species Hortiboletus flavorubellus. Next base: position 5,728 of record JBBPRR010001087.1, on the reverse strand, counting down.
TCCCGTAGTTTCTTTGTTGCATCAGTTCCGATGATGATGCGCCATTCCCCGAAGCCGTCCGCGTTTTCAAAATATAGGGCGGCTTTCATAGGCTGAACCTTTGGATACGCGGACGGCTTTGGCTTGACAGCCTCCGAGTCGATCACCTTGCTTTCCTGGGCCGCAGAAGGCTGCTCAGTCGTGGCATCACCTGTCGAGACATATGCGTGCTTCAGCTGCTCTGCGAGACATGGCTCCAGGAGCAGTTCAAGATAGAACTATGAACGTGTCAAGCAGTATATTTGGAACCGAGGGACCGTTTGACGCACTTTCAAGATCATCTTGAGATCGTCGCTGATCTCGCGTGCTATTTGGGAGGCCTTCGCATTATCCAAAGGAACCCCGACTCCTAACTTATGGAATGGCGCCACATCTACTGTAGCAGTGGTGTTCTTTCTCTTCCTCTTCGGTTTCTTCTGCTTCTTGTTACGCACAAGGAACCCCGCGAACTCCTCCTCGTCGTACTCGGGTTCGTCGAAAGTGTTTGGTGGAATGGCGTCGGCGGTTATAGAGGTCGAAAAGTTGGTAGAGCATAACAAAGTGAGGACTGGCAACGCATCCTCTACATAAACTTTATACTCCCCAACATGACGGATGGTATCAGTGGAAAAAAGGTCGGGAGGTAAAGCAAATATGACAGATGAAAGTCTCCGGAGGAGCATACTTGCGGATGAACCCTCGACAAGCGCGGGATCAGTTGGGTATGTGTTCAAGATTTTGTGCACCAGCCCTTGCGCGTCAGGAAAGGCTAAACATAAGTCAGATAATAGCAATATCCGGAGAACGAGCAGGAAAAACTCACCAGAGGCAATGAATTCGAACAAGCTAGGGATAGCACACAAGTCCTGGACTATCAGGTCCAGAGGTATGTCTGGTTCTGCTAAACAGGACTTGAGCATCCTCAGAGCCGCAGTAAGACCCTCGCTGTCAGCAAGAGTGCTAAAGGCGAAGGCCTGCAGATCGAGTGCAGATTTGTTAGGTTGTTTGGCACGCATCATCCCACAGCGGCAGATACAAGGTGGGTACAAAGGGGTCGAGGGTTCGACGTCTCCCCATTTATAAGTTGCACGAGGCTCGAGTGGCACAATGTTGCCCTGGGCGCTGATTTGTTCGATAAGGGATTTTGTTATTTCAGAGTCTTAGCGACGGATCCTATGACCACTGTGGGGGTAACTCGCCTCGGATCAGAAGGAAAACTTCCAGATGCGAGCAAGGCAGTGTACGCTAGATGACTCTCCAGTGCAAACTGACGTTAGGAGCTGAGAAGGTGCTGTGGAGAATCACGTCCGAGGCAAACCGTAAATTGCTCGTGTCGATTATATAATCAATGCGGAGACCGAAAGGACGTGTCGACGCCAGCCCTAGCAAGCACTGCAACTCGTTCGGGCACTTGGGACACCTTCAAACACTTGGTTCACTCGCTCCCGCAGTCCACCGTTTTATATACATTTGACCGTAAGCAAGCATTCATTTCGCTGGTACTCGTATCTCATTTGCCCTAGAATGCCGCCCCCACACTATGATTTCCTCATCAAGGTAACTACCACCTCTTAGACCCGCTGTACCACCAACTGACTCACTCGCCAGCTTCTCTTGATCGGAGACTCAGGTGCTTCTGGATCTGCGCACACGCTTGACGTCTTGACCAATTCGTGTTCCAGGTGTCGGAAAGTCGTGTCTGCTCCTCCGTTTCTGCGACGATGCATGGACGCCTTCGTTCATCACCACCATCGGTATTGACTTCAAGATTCGTACCATTGAACTAGATGGAAAACGTATCAAGCTGCAAATCGTATGTACGCTTTGTTGTCACGAGATTTCGTTCACATACCCCACTTCGTCGCGTAGTGGGATACTGCTGGACAGGAACGATTTAGAACCATCACCACCGCTTATTACCGCGGAGCAATGGGTATTTTGCTCGTGTATGATGTTACCGACGAGCGGTCGTTCAATAGTGAGCGTCTCCCCCCGCTACTGTGGCGTGTGGCTCGATAACCAGCCGTCTTAACCAGATATCCGCACGTGGCACGCTAACATCGAACAACATGCTTCCGAGGGTGTAAACAAGATCCTGATTGGTAACAAATCTGATTGGACGGACAAGCGCGCGGTCACCGTGGACCAAGGACGAGAGCTCGCCGACGAGCTTGGCATCAGGTTCATGGAGACCTCAGCCAAAGTAAACGATGGTGTCGAAGAGGCTTTCTTCACGCTTGCTCGGTCAGTCATAGCTCCTGCCACGGGACTCTCACGAGATCCTTCATTGAACATATCCTTTGCAGAGATTGCAAGACACGCCTCATAGATTCGCAAGCAGATGCCGCGGGATCCTCTGGTGGTCCTGGGAATACCGATGGATCTGTAAAGGTCAACCAGCCCGTAACACAGACTACTGGAGGCTGTTGTTCATGAATTTTGTAATCCATGTACAGTCCTTGCCGACCCATGTTGGTCTTTGGCACAAGCGGGATCACCCGTGTTCATCGTTCCAAGTTGATCATATTTGTGGTTTACCTCTTCCCTATACATTCCCTGTAATATTGCTACAGAATCACCAGAAACCAACGAAGACGATACCGGGTGTAACTGATTCAAGCCGATCTGAAATCACATAAATCGATGGCATCACATAAATTTGCAAAGTTCAATACTGGTACCACTGGCCTAGACCGGTCCACAGCAGAGTACATAATGATTGGGGCCTACTACGGAACTGAATGGAACCATGTTATGGACTACAAACACGTCCCAAGAAGTGGTATGAAAACGCCGCAGCCTGTCTGCATACCGCAGACCACAGCTTCACACGTCTATCGCGCCGATCGTCCGACAGAACAGCCGCCTTTACCCCTTCTTACACGGTAGCATTCCAGTTCCCTCCCCACCACCGCTTTATTCGTTCTCCGCCCCATTCATCATACTCTGCTCTCGTGACCCCAACCTGCTTGAACGCTTCCGTGTTTGCAAACGCAGCCATACCTCGCCACGCGTCCAACAAGGGATCCGTAGCCCGCACCGGTGTACTAATGGGCATCTCAGGTGGCAATATCGGCCGAAGCGTTGCATAGACCCGTTCGGGGAGACCAGGAAACTGCGACGGACCACCCGTGAGGAACACGTTCTAGAAGAAAGCGTCAGCTTCGGCGCGCTAGCCTCGTGACAATGGATGACAACCCGACCTTGACGAGTCTTGCTTTCTCAGCCTCCGTGAACCGTGCAAGGACGCTTTGTAGGACTTCCCCTACACCCGCAGAGTCTACGCCAGCCATCCCTGGCGAGAAATACGTCTCGCAGACACGCCATCGTTCTGTGTTCAAGTGTATTCGGCTGTTCCCCGCGATATCCCCTTCCTCGTACAGAGGTCTGAATGCCGACAGCAGCGCGGACCGCTGAGAAGATAAGGAGGCGTGCGTGTGCTGGTTAGTGAACGCGGGGTCATGTTTTAGTAGCTTGCTCTCGATAATCTGAAGCTGGTTGTAATCATCATCTTCGTCCGAAGATGGAGCTGCCGTGTTCTGGAATAAGGGATCGTGTGAGGTCACGTATCGGTAAAAACTCGACTAAGTGCATTACAATTTTGCGATATATCGCCCAATCCTCATCGTCGGCCCCAAACATGTCCTCTAGGGTGCCAGTCGCATGAACTCCCCAGCACCACATCGCGTTGTAAGCGAAAAAAACGCACCTGCCCCGGCTTTACGCTTCTTCTTCGGCACCCTATCATCAGCTGCGAGAGAAGCGATATTCTTCATCCTTGCTTGAGCTGCTGCACTCTTTCGATCCGCAAGTGCCGCTTTCCTTCTTTCTCGGTCTTTCATCTTGTTCATCAGAGTCTACAATATATCACGTGCATTCAGAACACAACCACTTGGATCAGTGTGGGACGAGGGACGGAAGGTGACATACCTCTTGCTCCCTCCGCAGACGACCTGCCCATTCTTCGAAGTTGTTTTCCCGCTCTTCCTCATCCCGCTTCTCTTCAGCCTCTTTCTCTTCTCTCTCCTTCTCCTTCTCCCGTCGCGCTCGTGCACGTGCTTCCCATCCAGCTTTCAAGAGTTTCTGTTTCTTTTTCTCTTTGATGCCCTCCTCATCGAGCTGTCGCAACGTAGTGCAAATGTCAGGAACGGTCTCAACGCGTCATTGTCTCAGAAGGGGGGTAGACTCGCCTCGGCATCTGGTACATCAACCAAGTTGAAAGTCGGTTCTTCCTAACGTTTAGTCCGGTCAGTGAAGGTGATGTATTGCGGACAAATTACGCATTACGCACGGCTGGCTCATCCGTCCCCTCCATATCCTTTTTTCGTGCACGTTTCAGATCAAGTTCGAGTTTCTTTATCGTCTCTTGTAATGCTGCGTCATCGTTGAATCCTTCTGATTGGAGAGTATTCTACAATCGATATTGTTCATCAGCATCGATACGAGGTCATACTTGAGAAATCTGACCAGCCACTCGCGCTTATTCTCGCTACGCCCTTCTTTTAGGCTGAGGAGGTATTGTAAATCTGTTTCCTTTTGCGTGAGCTGTGGAGACACCAACGGTCAGCGTACGATAGGAGAGGAAGGGAAACAAGCGAAGCGACAGAGAACGTAGAGGAAGGAACACAACAATGCAAACCTTCTCCATTCGGTTTTTGGCTGCCATCTCTTGTAACTTTTTTCCTTGCTCCTTCCTCTTTTCGGCGATCCTGGCTAGTTCCTCTTCTGTTTTCTCCTCTACGACGGGAAGGGTGAAAGGAAATTGGATGACTCGTTCTGAAGCACGCAGATTTGCAGCAATTTTCAGAGAGTGGAGCATAGAGGGGTAATCCTCTGCGAATTCACAAAAGTTTTGGAGCATCCACTGGAACGATCAGTAATAATCGCGGGTCACAGGACCAAGGTAAGAGTAGGAAGAAGCATGAGATGAGAACCGATAGCACAAGGTAAAGGAGACGTACGGCAGCCTGTGTGGACGTGACGCGGGTCGAGAAACTGTGATACTTTAGCTGGATGAGTTTTAGCAGGTACTCCGTACTCTGCTGTGCACCCCATGGTATCCTGTGTGTTCAAACGTCCAGTTCAGTACTTGTGCATGGTAACCTAGGGACGACAGCTTATCTACCACAAGTACTCACCTCTTGGCTTGGCTCAATATGCCCTTCCCACTCAAGATGGGAACGACAGAAGTAGACGCCGTGTTGAACGAGATAACCAACCCATCTTGGGCAAAGGGCGCGTTTGGTAAGGAAGGAAGATTGTTTTGGTAGAACGACATGACAGAGTCGATACAGTATGCGAGCGTGGGGACAGAATATTGCTCAAACATGAGCTCGGAGGTTACTTGAAACGTTGGTGTCGACAACATCGTCTGACAGCACAATGATGGAGAGTACGCACATGCGCGGGAATGTAGGGGTGATCCCAGGCGCTCCGTCATCAATACTGGGTGCTCGACGCTCGATGCGTCGATTCCCAGTTGAATGAACGCGCAGTCTAGGGCGTGTTCCTGCAGGATAGATGTGTGTCAGGACTCATGCGCGTCTCGGTTCGACAACAGAACATGTATCGTAGATTGAACGGTACAAAAGTCACGCAGTTACTGTAAAACCCAAGACTCAGACGGGAATGGCGTACCAGTGCATCAAAGTTGAGGAGGACGTCCCCTTCCCAAGGCGTCTTTGCCTGTCCCTTGGCGCCACTCTCCGCG
>JBBPRR010001086.1:0-13235 GCA_038093115.1 Hortiboletus flavorubellus | reverse complement strand
GATATCATAGGGTGTGTGAACTTTTTAAAACTCAGACATACTATTTATATGTATATATTTGTTTGTACTGACAAACAATGGCAAATATTATATGATTTGAGTAAGATCCTGGCCTTGAGTTCAAAAGCAAAAAAACCCTTTCCATGACATTGCTGTCTTGTAATGGTCATATCTCCGCACCCTGTGAACCGAATCACGTGACATAGGGGACGATCTTGTCGCCAAGAGTATGTACTATTTATAACTCCACCAAAGCTAAGCGCAATTCCCACGCTGTTTGGTGGTGCGCGAAGCGCACCACCATCAGGGTTAGTATGGAAAGGGTTTTTGGAGTCACTGTACTTAGACCCATAGTTAGGAGTATACTGAATTCCTTAGGATAGGAACAGTTAGAACACCTTTAGGGAGAAAACTCCAGAGTGGGTAACTAAAGGAAATAGATTCCCAGCTAAGTAGAGAGACCTAATAGTTCATTAGCACCTTGGGAAAGGGTCGAGTCGAGCATTTAAGCTGATTGCACTCCTTAGTGCATAATAGAATTAGTTCAGGAAAAGCTATTCTGTGTGTCTAAGGGATGTGTGAATCGTAGTGAGAGTGAAGCATATTAACACTACCCACCCAATTGAGTATTCCTAATTGACTGGAGCTAATTGGAAGTCATTGAGTGCATCTTAGGGAAGTAACCCTAGTTGCTACAAAGTACCCTCCTAGCAATCCAAGAGTTGTCTAGACCATTTCCCCAACTACCTAATTGTACATTTTATACACCACCCCAACTGAAAACCAGATTCTCAAACACATTGCTGAACACAATTCCCCTTAACCTCACTGAAGATTGACAAACAAACCATGTGTTTGATAGTCAACCCTTTTCTATGAGTTTATGCTTGTTTCTAGTACCAATTCAATCAGGAAAAAGTACTCTCTTCACCTTGCTTCAGGTTTACTATCCATGGAGATAAGATTGGTTGTCTGATAAGCATTTCCTTAGCATTTCTACTGATCTTATCTAAAAAGAAGACAGCAGGAATGTCCTCCACATCACAACAGTGATATTCTATCGGATCTACAATGTGCATATTAAGCACCTTTATGAAAGCTTCATACTAACCAGTGACACCGGTGGGAGAATAGAGGATATGCAGAGCATTCCATAAGTCCTTCGCAAGAGAGGGACGAGGAATATTTCCAACAGCCATATAGTTTTTTTTCATGAGATGTTGCATATCTGCATGAATGAATACACCAATTAATGCTCGTGCTTGTCAATCATTTGAAATCCAAGTGCTCTGGAGATCTGCTCCAACTTAGGCAGTGTAGAAAGAAATTCTGTCAACAATACTCCATCATGTTGCCATGGTGAGTAAGTTGTAAACTTGGCAAGATCAGATGGAATAGTTAGAACTTCCTGCAAGGACTGCAGTGTGAGCCTGAATGGCAGAGTTGATAGTGAAAGACATAATGAATCTGCTTTAGAAAATAAAGAGATTGGTGATGAAAGTCTACAAGAAATTCTGATTAGCATGTGTAACAGGAAAGATATGAAAGGGAATCAGAGGAAGTGGATCAAGAAGGTCTGCAACAAAGTCAACATCTTCTTGAGTGTCATCGTTATCATCTGATTTATTATTTTCATCCTCATCAGTTTCTTCATTTTTATCCTCGTCAGCTGTAAGAGTAAATCCTTGATGCTGAGCAAGATGCTGTAGTAAAGGAATCTGTTCTCTCCGAACTTGTATTTGTTCTGGAATGTGTTCATCAGAATGTACAAGTTTCTCAAATAACTCAAAATCAGTATCCATAAAGAAATGGGGATTAGGCATGGAAGAAAATTGTTTATTTCTAGCCCTAAAACCAATACAAGGACAGTTTTGAGAATAAGATGAAGGAATACAGTCCTTTATATCATATATAGTGAGATGAAGATGAGAACCTGTTCAATATTTAAGATGCTCGGGAGTACTCCAAATGAATCTGGACTTGACGTAGTTCGTGTATTGACCTTCTAACTGGACCAGCAACAGCCATACATTGACCAGGAATTTCAGCAGCTTATTGATATAGATGAGGCAATACTCTTTGTGCCAGTCATTCATCTTCCTTGGAAGTGTGATGTCGATAAAGAATATGTTCTCTACAGTAAGGATTAGGGACATCACAGCTGAGTTCTAGAAGAACACCCACATAGTTAGTGCCAAGTTGTTTCATAACGTTGAACCAAGAATTCTTCCTTTTCCAAACACGTTGCCACCTAGCATCCATCAACTCATTTCAGATATGCTGCATGGAAATGTTGGAATTATTTGAATATCTGATGAAAGAGTGAAGGCAGTTAAACTCATGGTGCATATACTGGTGCTGACCATCCTTTCAGATAACATCTCCTTCCAAGTTGATAAATTCTTGAGGGTGCTTGTAGATATCCTAAAGAAGATCGTGATCCAGGACTTCATTGGGTTTGAGAGCCTCATGGAATTTGATAAAATATTTGTTAAACACATGACGATCACATTGAACAATCTTGAAGCCCTGGTTATGAATGGGGTGAGCAGGAGTAGAATGGTATTTCTTCACCAGGAACACATAACCAAGTCTTTCATAGAATGAAGTGATGGGTTCATTCCAGCACATGAGTCCTTCTTTAAAAATGATATCCTGTTCCAGGATACTGTATATGTTGTGACCGTATCAAACAATACTGGACAGGATCTTCTTCGACAACAACCTGAGAAAGAAGTTCTCCATGATAGAGAGTAGGAATCTGAATGACCTGCACAAGACGAGAAGTAATTTCTAGGGGGTTGTGATGCAACCAAACATCAATATGAACAAGAGGAACTTCTGGTCTAATCAACAGATCAGAAATATTTTGGTCTATTACTAGATTGTTCATATTGGAATTCCTATAAGAGATGGTCTGGTGTCTCTGTATCCTCGTAGGTGGGAGGACCCCCCATGGAAACATAATGAGGCAGTTGTTCATCATCAGATCAATCTGCAGGGGATTCATAGCTTGGTCGAGATCTACTATCTCACCTGATTTGAGAATCTTGTCTATCACAAACACCATGTCATTGAGATCTTTGCTCTCATTGATAACCAATTTGTCAGAAATATGAGCAGATGTGTTCTCATCCTTGATAATCAGGGTTGAAAACTCAACGTTGGTGTCAATTGGGAGTAAGTCCATAAGCTTGAGAGGTGATACCGAAGTAAGACCATGGAAGGTTGGAGTTAATACTTTAGTCGAACCATGGTTCGGTGTCAAGGGATAGATTAGACCAGGCAAGGTCAAAGGAGAAGATTTGTTCCTCAGAAGGAACTGGATTGGAAAGACAGAACAAGGTTGTTGGAGGCGGGGGTAAAGAGAAGAAGATTCGGTGGTCATTGTAGGTATGAGTGCAATAAAGTATTCCTTAAAAAGATGAAGAAATAGGTATAAAACTAGGAAGAGTAGGAGGGATCACTGATGGAAGAGATGTCCATAGAGAATCCAAAATCCAAAATTGAGGATGGATGTGAGAAGTCAGAGAATCAACATAAGGGAGAGAGTTCAGAGGAGGAGGAGCACAAAGAGGAGGATGAGATGAATGATAGATGGTACTAGGTGGAGAAGGAAACTCTGCCAGTGTACAACAATTTGTGCAATTCAGATGAATGCAATGATCACTGCACAAGATAGGACAAGAGTCCTTATTAAAGTCGATGTGACACTTCCATGTACAACAGTGGGTAGGAGTCAAAATGGGGGCTTGACTAATCTGGGTAGGAACGATAAAGTTCCTACATAAAGCCAGGTTAGCATTTGTTCATGTTAACATGACATGGATAAAAAGAAGATATAGCTCTGCCATGAGTAGCAGGCCAGGGTTGCCCCAGATCCATTGGACTTGACCCATGAACTCAAACAACATGCTCATCATTGTAAGAATGATGTATGTAGAACAAACCAAAAGCAAGTGCATTATACATCGCAAGGCGGAATAACAACATCAGATAATGATTATTGAGCCTAGGTGGGGCTTATAACCTAAAGAGATTGCTAGGTCTCTTTTGGTGCAGAGGCAACAGCAAAAGGGTAAACCTAGTGAGGGAGAGTACTCACTTGCTATAGTGCACTTGCAAACTAGTTGCTAGAAGTTACTGTATTCACATCGTAATATGAAATAAAAAACTTAGATTGTGGGCTCTAAAGGAGCCAGGTTTATATACAATATGTCATATGTACATATACCATGCCAACTCCTAGCACACTTTGGCCCTCCAGGCACAACTCCACTCCTCAGAAGCAATCTCTGATCTGATCTCTGTCAATATATATCTCTGTTCCTCTGGACCTCTATACTTTGACTAATCCTCTTTGACACTTTCACTTATGATACTCCTTTGTTCTGTACTTAGTTTAGTTCCAATTTTTAGATACCTCTGACCTGTGCATGTATAGCTCTGGCATTCATCTCACCAAAGTGCAGTACTGGCTTTCTTATTCTCTGATCTCCGTCTCAATCATCCGATTATTAATACTATACTCCTCCTCCGTATATATACTCTTAGATACTCCATTTACAATAGCTTGATTATCAATTAGAACAGACTCCTGTTCCTTTCGTCTCTTCTGTTCCTCTTCACTCTGAAATACAGGACATAAACAACAGCAAGGGCACAGCACATAAGCTGAAGCCAAAGTCCTATCCATCCACATGAACTCCAGAGTTCCAGAGTTCCCTCAGGAGTTGCATGGTCCCTAATACAGTACAGGATTGTTTGTATGTATTTCGGAATTATCCATAAAGAATGAAAGGCTGTGTAATATGCAGCAATAGACAGCCAATGGCAGAAGGTGCACAAAATATGGTGCAATACGTATATCAAGAGAATGGTGTGATTTGGCGCCATTATGATATAATATGACATCGTTAGAAGATAAGAATAAGTATGATGTCACTGGTCTAGAATGAATTAGCAATCATGAAGAGCAACCCAGATCATTAAGGTTATAATAATAAAACCTAAATATTTCAATATATTAGTTATGTGAATTTTCCATGCCATCCAATTTTCCTTGCCAAGAGGATCAATTTTGTAGGATGACAAAGCTCCTAAATTAGTAGTGGAAGTGACAGCAGGATAAAGCAAGTCAGCCATACCCAAGCTAGTACTCAGATTGTTGAACAACTCAATTGACATGGCAGAAGGAGGATGGCACGGAGAGTATAGTAAATCTGTATTACAAAAGTATTTATTGAAATATTTAGGATTTATTCTTATTCTGTCTGGATCGCTCTTCATGATTACTAATTCATTCTAGACCCATGACATCATTGTTCTAGACCAATGACGTTATACTTATTTTTATCTTTAGATGTCGTCATATTATATCATTATGGTGACATATCGCACCATTCTCTTGGCATATTGTGCCATACCTTGCGCACCTTTCGCTATTGGCTGCCTATTGCTGTGCACTGCTGCGGATTACACAGCCCTTCATCCTTTATGGATATTTTCATAATACATACAAACATTCCTATACTATATATAAACCCAGCTCTTTCTGAGCCCACAATCTAAGTTCTTTACTTCATACCCATATTGTGAATAACTTCTAGCAACTTGTTTGCAAGTGCACTACAGCAAGTGAGTACTCTCCCTCACTGGGTTTACCCTTCTGCTGTTGCCTCTGCACCGAAAGAGACTTGCAATCTCTTTAAGTTATGAGCCCTGCCTAGGTACAACGATCATCCTCTGATGTCATTACCCCACCTCGCGATGTACGATGCACTTGCTCTCGGTTTGTTCTACATCATTTTTACGATGATGAGCATATTGTTTGGGTTCATGGGTCAGGTCCAATGGATCTGGGGCAATAATGGCCTGCTAATATTAGCAGAGCTATATCTTATCTTTACCTGTGTTATGATTACACGGATGAATGCTAACCTAGCTTCACGTAGGAACCTCATCGTTCCTACTTAGGTTAGTCAAGCCCCCAGTACCCTTCCTATCCACCGTTGTACGTGGAAGTGTCACATCGACTTCGATAAGAACTCCTGTCCTATCTTGTGTGGTGACCATTGCATTCATTTGAATTGCACAAATTGTCGTAACCTGGCAGAGTTTCCTCCTCTGCCTGGTATCATCTATCGTCCATCTCATCCTCCTCCTTGCACTCCTCCTCCGAACTCTCTCCCTTACATTGACTCTCCGGCTTCTCACCTTCATCCCCAATTATCACATTCTCCATGGAACGATCTTCCACCAATTCCCATACCTCCTCCTCCTCAACCTATCAATCCAACTTCTTTACGTTGCACCCATGCCCATCATGATCTCCAATGCCTCTTCATCCTGTCTTCCACTAGTCCAACCTATCCCAGTACACTTTTCAGAGTTCCCTCTGAGGAACAAGTCCTTCCCTTCAACCTCACCTGGTCTAATCTATCCTCCGACATCGAACCATGGTTCGACAGAAAGGTTAACCCCCAACTTCCATGGTCTTACTTTGGTATCTCCATTGGAGCTCATCAACACCCCAATCGACACCAACATATACGAGACAATCCTGGAAACAAACGAAACTTCCAGAGTCTCGCCCATCTCCAATAAGGAGCCATACGGCTCACCGAACATGGAGAATATTGACCCGAACAACATGGTGTTTGTTCTCAACGAAGTTCTAGAACCAGGCGAAATTATGGATTATGATCAAGCATTCAATCCATTACAGATCGATCCAACTCTGAACAATCGACTCGTGATGTTTCCAAGGGAGATTCTTCCCCCTACTCGAGTCCAGCGACATCAGTCCATACATTATAGAGATTCCACCACAAACCTTCTCAAAGAGGCCTTCGATGTTCCTGATCTGTTGATCAGACTGGAAGTACCTCTCGTTCATGTTGATGCTCAGTTGCATCGCAACCCTCTCTCCATTTCCTCCCACATGTCACAAGTTGTTCAGATTCCAACTCTCTACCATGGTGAATTACTCCCACAGGTAATCGTAGAAGAAGGCCCTGTCCAATACATTCCAGAACAGGATATTATTTTCAAGGAAGGACTCATATACTAGAATGAACCTATCACCTCCTTTTATGAAGGATTGGGTTATGCTTTCCCAGTTGAAAAATACCACTCTACTCCCACTCACCCTGTCCACAACCAAGGCTTTGAGATTGTCCAATGCGATCGTCACATATTTAATGATTATTTTGTACTCTTTTACCAGAGTCTCAAGCCTAACGAGGTTCTGGATCAACAGGTTCTTCAGGAGATTTATAAAACTCCTGAACGCTTTATCAACTCGAAAGGAGATGTCATTTGGAAGAACGGTCGGCACCAGTATGTGCATCACGAATTCAACCACCTTCACTCCTTCTCCGGATACCCTAATAATTCCAACATTCCAATGCAGCGCATTTGAAACAAGTTGATAGACGCTAGGTGACAATGAGTGTGGAAACGGAAGAACCCTTGGTTCGATATCATGAAAATGCTTGGCACTAACTATATGGGTGCTTTATTAGATCTTGGTCGCAATGTCCCTAATCCCTACCAACGGGGACACATCCTTCTTCACCACCGCGTTGTCAAAGAAGAAGAACGACCAGCACAAAGAGTACTGCCTCGTCCATGGGTCAGAGCTGCTCAGCTTCCTGGTCAGCGTATGGCCATTGCCAGTCCAATTAGGAGGTCAATACGTGAATTACAACAAGCCTGGATACGTTCAGAGTACCCCCGCACATCTTAAATTCTATACAGGTTCTCATCTTCATCTTGTTTTGTATGGAACTAAGGACTGCATTCTTCCTTATTATTCTCACAATCATCCAAAGATAGGATTTAAGGCTAGAAATGGACAATATTCTTCTATCCCAAATCCTCATTTCTTCACCACTACAGACTTTGATATTTTTGAGAAGCTTGTACGTTCTGATGAATACATTCTGGAACAAGTACAAGTTAGGAGAGAACAGATTCCTTTAATGCAGTGAATCGCTCAACATCTAGGTTCCATACCTACAAGAGAAGATGCAGATATCAATGAGGACAAAGATAACGATTTAAATAGAGACGATAACACTCAAGAAGATGTCGACCTAGTCGCAGACCTTCTTATTCCACCTCAACCAGTTCCCATTCATGTCTTTCCTGTCACACGTACTAATCAGAATTTTATGCAGACTTTTGTCGCCAATATCTTTATCTTCTAAAGCAGTTTCAATATGTCTTTTACCATCAACTCCGCCATTCAGGCTCGCACTGCAGTTCTTGCTGGCTCCTCCAATTATTCCATCTGGTCTCGTCAAGTCCGCAACTTGCTTACTATGGCAACATGGTGAAGCATTGTTGAAGGGACTTCGACTTATGCTCTATAGGCTGATGCCGGCCTTAGAGCTACTTGGCTTTCAAATGATTGACAAGCTCAAGCATTGATCAGTGTCTTTATTCATGCAGATATGCAGCATCTCATGAAAAATGCTTATGTGGCCACTGGGAATGTTGTGAATCCTTCTCTTGTGAAGGATCTATGGGACCAACTTAGTGCCTTTTATTCTTCCACCAGCGTCACTGGTCAGTACGAAGCTTTTGTAAAGGCGTTAAACATGCGCATTATAGATCCGGCGGAACACCACCATCGTGATGTGGATGATATTCCCGCTCAACTGAATAAGTTGACCAATACTTTCTACGAAATGTCGTCCTCCGGACTTCAGCTTCCTGACAATCTACGTGCCATGATCATGCTCAATTCACTTCCTCATTCATACCAACCTCTTGTTTCGACAATCGTGCAGACAGTTACTGCTGCCAACTTCACCACCAATACCATAATTCCTAAGATACTTCAGGAATCTCAACTTCGTGCTACTGCTCATCCGCAATGGAAATCTTTGGCTCATCGCCTTGAAACTGTTCCAAGCGAAGCGAATCGTACAAATATGATTCAACATGCTCCCTCTCGTTCCACTTGTGGTTACTATGGGAAACCTCATCTTACAGAAAACTGTTGGGAGGTATATGGTCGTCCTGGACAAGGTTCTAATCACCCTCGTCCTACTCAATGTAGTCAACAAGGAAAGAAGCCCTATAAGCCATCCCAATGGACTCCTGCTTCGTAGGGTGCTAATGCTTCTTTCTCAAACAAGAAGACGAACCATAAAGGAAAGGGAAAAGCACAGGCCAACGAAGTTGATGGCTTTGCCAATATGGTCAACCATGACATGACTGGTATGATGATAAATATTGATGAATTCACACAGGAAGTCCAGAACAACAAATGGGATGTCAAATTTTTTACTGCTAATGCAGGAGATTTCGAAGAACCCATGGGACCTGTTGGTACTGGTCCTGGACCTTCCTTGTCATTTCATTCCGGCTCCTCTTCCCCAGTGCTTTGAGAAAGGAGCGAAATCCAAGAAACCCAAGGAACCTGATATGCATAAGTTCGTTGCATGTTTCCATGGAGATTTCTGGCATAATGCCAATGGTACCTGGAAAGGGGGCATAGATCGTTCTCTTTTACTCCATGAAGAGCAAGATGATGTCAGATCAGATGATGACTATGACAATGTACCTGATGGCGAATACTACTATGATTCTGCTTATTCAAGAGCTTATGCTCTAGACGCAAAAAATCACAATACCGAGGATTTATGGCTTGTTGATTCGGGATGTTCTGATCACATAATACCTTACCTCAATGATTTTTCTGATTTACAGCAAGGGACTAAGTTTGCAGAAACTGCCAACGATGGTGTCATGCAAATGACTGGTCCTGGAACTGTAATAGTGAAACAGGTTAAGTCAGAAGCCATTTCCATCATTTTGAAAAACATCTGGTATGCTCCTGATGCTAATTGCAAACTTCTGTCTGTCAATCTTCTCACTGCCTCTGGCTATAAATATGAGATCACTGATCAAACCAAGATCTGGGACAATCAAGGAAGGGTGGCAATACAGGCCAGTGCTTTATTTCCATCTTCTCTGCTCCACTGGTTTTGATCCTCTCTGATCACTCCAGTTGGTTCGGTTAACTCCTTGCAAGATCTCAAGTCTTTCAACTTGTGGCATCAGCGTCTTGGCCATCTGTCCAAGAATGCTCTCCAACATGCTCATCAGCATTTGTTGGGTATTTCTTCTCTTACGCTGCCCACTTCTATGCCTACTTGCAAAGGCTGTGCATTTGGCAAGACACATCAGCGGGATTTTTCTGCTTCGGCTTCATGCTCTTCTCGCATGCTTGACCTCATCCATACTGACTTGTGCGAAATGCCAACCTTGTTGCATTCTTGTAACAAGTGGATCATCACTTTTCTTGATAACGCTTCCGGCTTTGCGAGTTTGCACTTCTTGTGCTCCAAGTCCAATGCTATTCAGGTCCTTCAGGATTTGATTGCTTGGGCAGAGAACCAAACTGGTTACTCTCTTCGCTCTGTACGTTCGGACCATGGGGGGGAATATATCAATCATTCTCTTTGAACGTTCCTCTCGTCCAAGGGTATAGAGCATTAAACCTCTGTACCTCATACCCCTCAACAAAACGGTCGTGCTGAACGCTTTAATCGCACAATCCTTGAAAAATCTGAGGCTATGCATCAGCATGCCCGTATGCCACCTTTTTTCTGGAAAGATGCTATTGAAACTGCTCTCCACATCTATAACAGACAGCCTATGCATCGTCTTGATTGGTCTACTCCCATATTCAAATGGAATGGCAGTAAGCCTGATGTCTCCTATTTTAAGGTATTTGAATGTCGTGCCTATATTTTCATTTCAAAAGAAGATTGTGTCAATAAACTATCTGCCAAAGCAGAAAAAGCCATCTTCATTGGATATGAGAAAGGAACTAAAGGTTACCGTTTCTGGTCTCCTAGGAGAAGAACTACTATTGTTTCCTCCACTGCCACATTCAATGAACTTGTGTTCCCCTATTGTTCTGGAAAACAAGAAGACAAACCTGCCAAGATTTCTATTTCCGACAACCTTTCGGACCAGGATCAAGATGAGAATAAAGACCCTGTTTCAGCTGACTATATTCTGGTCACTTGTCATTATCAATTTCCACCTATAGATGGTCATGATCCCAATCAACAATTCCCACCACGAGGAGATCAACAGCCTCCTCGTACTCCTTCTCCAACTCCTCCTGAACCTCCTCTACAAGAAGAGCCTCGTCCAGGAACTCATATTCATAATCCATGCATCATTCCTGATAATGTGTATGGAGCTAGACCTCCCATGGAAATCGAATGAGAAGTTCAATCATCTGTCTCTATAAATGAAGATGATGATCTAGGAACCTTGTATAGTGCTCGATTTTTTGGCTCTCTCATAGCCTCTGCTATCTCCATCACTGGCACACCATCGCACTACAAGGATGTTCTGAAACTATTGAAAGGAGAACAGAACAAATGAAGGATCACTATGGAAAAAGAAATTAAATCACTAAAAGAATATAAAGTATGGGAATTGGTTGACCTTCCATCTGGACGAAAACCTGTCAAAGGAAGATGGGTATATGTTGTCAAAAGCGATGGCCACACGAAGGCTCACTTTGTTGCCACAGGCTTTACTCAAGTATACAGAATAGATTTTGAAGAAACCTTTTCACCAGTTGCAAGATTTGAGACTGTTTGACTTCTTCTCTCTATTGTAGTGCTTGAAGATTGGGAAATTGAAGTGCTCGATGTCAAGACTGCTTTCCTGTTTGGAGAACTTGACGAAGAAATTTATATGGAACAGCCAGAAAGTTTCGTACAACCCGGCATGGAGAAGAAAGTTTGTCGCTTGCTAAGGGCAATTTATGGCTTGAAACAAGCTGCCCTACAATAGAACAAGGCGCTTCACAAATCTTTGCTAGATATGGGATTTGTTAAGACACATGGAGATCCTGGTGTCTATGTTCATTTTCACGGTCAGGACATAATCATACTCGTCATTTATGTTGACAATGCTCTTTTCATGGGCTCCAACCGATCATATCTCATGATAATGAAGAGAAAATTCATGAAGAAATGGGAAAGCCATGATCTTGAAGCTGCTACTGAATATCTCGGCATGCAAATTACTCGCAATCATTCTAAATGGACTCTGAAGCTTGATCAAGTTGCTTACACCAAAAAGGTCATCAATCGCTTCAAGCTCACCAATGTCAAAGTAGCTGAGTACAATCCTGCTCCCCTCACCATGGAAACCTCCTCTCAACTCCATAGTTGCTATCAGTCAGTGATTGGATCACTACTGTATATCATGCTCGGAACTCGTCCAGACATTGCCTATGCTGTTATCAAGATGTCACAGTTCTCTGCAAATCCATCAGATGAACATTTGTAGAAAGCACTTTATATTGTGCAATACCTTATTGGTACCAAAGATCTCTGCATTACATATGACGGATCTACTCAATCCGGCATTATGGCATATTCTAATACAGATTGGGCTGGAGACCACAAAACTTGTCGTTCTACTTCTGGATATGCGATGTTTATTGGCAATGGAATAGTCTCTTGGCTTTCCAGACAACAATGGAAGATAACCTTGTCATCAACAGAAGCAGAATATGTTGGAATGACAGAAGCAGCTAAACAGCTTTCCTGGATTTGGATACTCCTTTCTGAATTGAAGTTCAACCTTCGAACCATTCCCCTGCTCTGTGACAATCAAGGTGTCCTGTTCCTTGCTGCAAATCCCGCTGTAAAACACTAGTCCCGTCTGTACTGCAATAGCAAGAGGGATACTAGAAAATAAGAAAAAAGAGTACAAATAGGTTTGTCCCAGGGACCCTAAAGAGGTTGGTGGGGGCGAAGGATCTGACTACACTATCCGGAAAGGAATCTGGAAAGATAGGGGCTAAACCCGGACAAATCCAATCTGGAAAAATGATGAGAAAAAGATCTGGAAAGTGAAGTAGAGATAGAAGGAAGTAGGAATATACGTTCGATGATAGAATTCAAAAACCCGGAGCAGATTTGATGAGATGGTGATGAGATAAGAGAGATCCAGTCAAGGACAAGGACCGGATATGAGCAGAAAAGTGACGAGGTTTGCAAAGACACGGCTTCACAGCAAGGAAATGGATGATCAGTGTACACGGGCGAAAGATGTATTATCCATCGCACTACAGGGGTTTTATAGTCAAGGGAACACCCAAGACTCTTCCTAATAAGGGAAATATCAATTGGTAACCAAGTACGTCAAAGCAAAAGAAAAAGAACATTGTTCCTTCACAGGTA
>JBBPRR010001085.1:0-13239 GCA_038093115.1 Hortiboletus flavorubellus | reverse complement strand
CTGGGGGACATCCATGTTTTATATCGTTCTGATGTGGAGGCTGACGCGTCCATGTTGGGCAGCAGTGGTGGCATTTGGTTGGTGTCAGCCTCCATTGACACAATAAGCGACAGGAGGTTCGCCCCTACGACCCTGACAACTCACATTGAATGAATCGGGGGTGTCCGAGCTGAAGGATAATCTTGGGTAGATATGTCAGGTAACGGCGATGGACTTTTGCAGAGAGAACAGGAGCTCAGCTCTGTTCAAGTCCTTTAGAAGCATTGCGCGAGGAGAATATGAAGGAAACAAGGGTGTCAGCAGGGCTTAGGCTGGCTAGTACGGAAACCCCGTCTCTCGCCATCCCAAGAGACATCAAGACTCTGGCGGGGAATGATGTCAAAAGAATTCGAAGGGTCAACAAAAGGGTACGCTGTCAGAGTTGGTTCTAAAGTCACAGTCAAGGCGCGCCATGTCGGTTCGATGGTTAAATCCATCGATTAGCAGCGTACACATCTACGCCGCGATGGCATCGATTTTGCTCACATCCGGGTTCATTGGGACCATCGGGAGGATGTGACGAGGTCACGGATGTGATCAACAAGAGAAATAGGGCGAGTTTCCTGTGCGTAGATAGGACAAAGTGCGCTATGAGCGTTGGGATCATCTGAACCCGGTGTTAAACAGTTACCTTACCCCCTGCTGGAAGCCTGCCATGGCCGACGGGGGGGAACTTTACCGGGCGATGCAGATCGTGCGCGCGACTGATGTGGGGCCAATGGGCATCCACCTGCCTTCTAGGCTACGTGCTTTCTTTGATATGTGTATTCAATTGGGAGGACTTCTAGGTACTGGCTGGGAAGTAGCATTGCTGCAAGAGGCGCAAGAACGAGGCTTGCAGGCTGAGCGATCGGGCACGTCCCAGACCCTCCGGACGGTCGCAGCTTCCAGTTTCTACTATCGATCGACTTGACGAATACCTCAGTGTGATGCAAAGTAATAGATCGTCCGCTGAAGTTATTTCGACACCGTTTGTTGGTTCTCCGGTCGAAAAACCTCATGATCTGCCGTGAAGCCTTGTCAGCTGCCGGGTCATCCTAATGAGGCAAAAAGGCAAGCTGAGCCGCTGGGTTTGGTCTCCGGAAGCTTCCGAAGATGCGATGACACTGTCATGCGCTCTCCACCGGACAAGCGAGTTGTGAACGACGCAGTGGTGTAGTCAGCTTTGAGTCGTTCGGATCACGGTCGCAATCGGATCACCGTCCCCAGCTCTGCCGACCGGCGTCGTATGCACAAACAGCGTATGGGATAGCCTCACTGAGTAAGCTGATGGTCGTCCCAACTCAGATAGGCTCGTCCATCGTCCCGGCGCTGTTAAAAAGCGATCAAACACCCGTCTCTCCTCCAAAATCCCAGCCGCCATGACCACCTCCGCACCACCAGAGGTTATCGTCCCCGTAACGCCGTCCCCGCAGGAGGTGCTCTCCCGCCTCTTCCCAGGTGTCAAGCCCCCACCTTCTCTCCTCGCCCCTGGCCGTGTGGCCAACTCTGGGCCAGAGGCCACCGCCGCACTGATCAAAGGGCTCAGGGACAACCACGAGCGGAGTCACGTCTTTTTCAACGAGTTCAGCTTCCACAAGTATGTCACTTTCCTGTCGAGTAGTCCCTTGGTCGTTGACGTCTGAGCAGTCATTCGGTTCACCACTTGCTTGCCATATATGCGCTCGGTGCCCCGGGACCCGTGATAAGCGCTGCGTACGAGGATACCCACCTCGACCATCTGCGTATCGCATTCGTTGCGCCCGAGAGGGTCACGATCACGGACGATAACTTTACGGATTACCTTGGGAACGACCAGTGCGTACGAGCGTTCTATTACCCTCTTCCCCCTTGACACTTTATAGCTATTACAACGCCTATCTTGATTACTTCCACCGTGTCGTGCTTGAGCCCGGTGCCACCATCTCCAAGATCCTCGAGAAATATGTCTTCTCCTCTCATTACAACGTCCGCACGCCCCAGCAGGGCGCCGAACAACCCCAGATGCTCAACCGACTCCTCGAGATTCTCATCCACCCGATCATCCACGTTGGCTACGGAGCCGAGTTTGGTATCCTGGGTCTCATTGCGGAAGGTGCGTGGTCTGTATCGTTCGTTCGTGCCAGCGCCGATCGTAGGTCGTTGGATTAATAGGTCTCGCATGGACGTCAGTGCATCCTGCTGGTGCAACCACACTCATTACGCGTCTGCTCTACACGCCTACACGCATCACTCCCATCACTGATTTGGAGATACAAGAGCCAAAGTGGATGCCTAAAGCAGGATCGCGCCTGCGGGCATTGAACATCCTGTCACTCATGCTTCGCGACCCTCGTTTTGGATCCAAGGTGCTCGACAAGCACGAGTACGCCGCAATGCTCGAGTCGCATGGCGAGGTGATCAACAAATATGGTGAGATGTGGGACTGCCACATCGAGAGTGAAGATGATTTGGAGGAACGTGTCGAAGAGCTGGTCTGGGCTGCGACGCTCATGTATGGCGTCGGAAGCTGGGACGGTAACGAGGCCGAATATCGTGCCGATTTCTTCACGTACGTGCAGTCACGCGTGCACCGCCTTGCATATCTGACCGTTCTCCTCAGTGCACATATCGTGACATCGGTCTTATTCATTCCCTCGATTTGTGCGTACTTGTCGCGTCCATCGCAGACGAAGCTGCTTCGTGCGCACTTTTTGACAAGCATCACCTGGTGGCTTGTCCGTGGTCGTCCGGGTTTCGCTCTGAAAGCGTTCACGTCTCAACCGCTTGCACCGCTCCCCAACGTACCGTCGTCCAAGTATCCCAACACACTTCCGGGCACACACGCGACTCCGCCCGCCTGTGTGCTCCCCTCTCCGTCGTCGCCGTACGCCATCAATCCGAACCCATGGTACGCGATCCTCGCAGATGCGCTTGTACACCCGAACGAGCACCTGTGCAAAGTGCAACGAGCGCTGGCACACTTTAGCGTGCTGTACGGGCATCGGGAGGCCGGGTTCGTGCTCGACGGGCTGTCGAAGGACGGGGTGGAGGTGGATGAGGAGTACGCGTACTTGGACGGGAGTGTGTTTTTGCGTGTTGCGTGGCTGACTGGAGCGGCGCTTGGGTGGGTCACCCACGGCGAGGATAACTCGGGAGTATGGAATTACCAAGAGTTCCACAAGGTCGCCGTGGACCAGCTAGAGCTGTTGAGAAGCCAGGGGAAGGCGTAGGCGTGTACAATACTTGTTTAGTTGCCAAGCAATGGAAGTGCGCCACTGATGTGCCGCGAAATGGAAACAGCACCGCCTCGAGGACCCGCCCGGTGCCATGCAACGCGACGCGATCACGTGAGAGCGCCTCAATATATTACGTAATATGAACCAAAAGTCAGGACAGGTCTCGTCGTCCTCTGCCACCACTTTCGATGGACGTCACGGTTGGGGGCAAGTACAGACTCGAGGAGGAAATCGCCAACGGTGGCTGCGGTGCGTCCCTGGTCCGTGCGCACGTCGCCATCGCCGTCTCACACATCTCCAGGCTCCGTCTTCCTCGGCGTGCACACCATCGCCGGCAAGGAAGTCGCCATCAAGCTCGAGCCCGCCATCCCTCGCTCGCTCACGTCCCCCCTCCGCCAGGAATCCAAAGTCTACAAGTCGCTCATGGGCGGCCCAGGCGTGCCCTGGATCATGTACTCTGGCAAGCAAGGCGACTATAACGTCATGGTCATCGATCTCCTCGGACCCTCCTTGGAAGATCTCTTCAAGGTCTGTAACAAGCATTTCTCCCTCAAGACCGTCCTCCTCCTTGCGGATCAGCTTGTGCGTCTATCTTCTTCCTTCCCCACTTATATTAATACGACCACTCCTCTCTACCCGCGTTCATCTCCCGTTGCCTAGCTATCTCGTTTAGAATTCATTCATTCCCGTTCATTTACGCATCGCGATGTTAAACCTGCCAATTTCGTCATGGGCCTGCCGTCCTCATCAGCCGCATCCATCGTCAACGTCATCGACTTTGGCCTCGCACGTCGCTTCAGGGATCCTAGAACAGGCGAACACGTCGCTTACAAACAGGAGGGCAGGCACGGCGTAGGAACAAGTATTTTTGCGAGCTTGAATGCACATCGCGGCGTTGGTCCGTTACGTTGACTTGCATCTAATGACCCTCTAACACCCCCACAGAATGTGCCCGTCGCGATGACCTTGAGTCACTGGCTTATATGCTAATCTACTTTCTCCGTGGAACCTTGCCTTGGCGAAAACTACGTGCACCAACTGTCTCCCAAACTTGGGATCTTATCTTACAGGCGAAATTAGATGCCCTCGGTCCCCTGCTACCCGACTTATCACCGGATCATGTTTATCACGACTACTTGGAAAAAGAGCAGCAACCACGCCACAAAGATATCACGGAATTAGAAGAGAACGTAGAACACGACCAAACGCATTCTATTGCCGAAAGGTCTCGACCTCTCCCCTCAAACACCGTCTGTGTCACCCCACGTCGTCCTCGTACACGCTCACAGCCCCGTACCCCTTTACGTTCTTGCTCACGCCCCCGCTCTCCGGAACTCATTACCCCCTCTCCGATGCGCCATCGTCATCACCGCAAACATTCGTCCGCTTCTTACCACTCCGGCGCCCATCAAACCTCAGATCTCTACCTGCCACCACCCGCAATTCCACTGACAGCTACTTTGCCTGTCGAATTCACCCTCTTGCTCACTTATGCCCTGTCCCTCTCCTTTACCGATCTTCCCGATTATGATGGCCTCCGTGACATGTTTCGCAGTTTGGGCCGTCGGTCCGGCGTCCGGTATCCCGACGAATGTCGACAAGACGACAGGACTGCAACCGAATTTGATTGGGTCCGCAAGTCGCGAAAGACCGACCACTATGGCACTCATCGAGTACGGGTCTGCGAGGCATGCAATGCTGCCGCTCATGGTCTCACTGAGAGACGATGGCGCTAGTTGGCGAGAGTGGCATTGGTGGAGGATTGTTTGGAGGTTCTGCGTGTCCGGTTGCTTTCCCGGCTACTGCTGGTACCACTAGAGTGTCAGTTGACGCCTTTTGTTTTCTTGTCGAGGAGACCGGACTGGTTTCTTGCTTGATCATATTGTGGTTACCCCCTTCGGTGGAGGGCGTCAGGGTGAGTTGCCGTCGTGTCGATTGCGTCGGTCGCTGACGCTTTCAAGAAGTAGTCATGACAGTGCCCGCCTCAGCGAACCATCTTCCTGTTACCTTGATGCCCTCGTGTCGTCTCCACGATTCCCACACCACATCTTTCCAGTCCGTCTCCCCGCTTTGCGGCCCATGTCGTTTCTCTCCGCTCCTCCCGACTTTTAGCCATCTCCCTCGCAGACGCCGTCGTGTTCCCGTTTCATTTGCCCTCATATATGCGCAAGATATATCCAGAGAATTCCAATGTACGCTTGTCATCGTTGGGTTGTGTACGCTTTTCGCGCTTTCTTATCCCTTGCTGTTGAACGTCCTTTGTGATAACAAGATGATGTTGTTGCGTTGTAATTCCTTTCTCCTTTTTAATCACGGTCTTTCCTGTTGTGCTGTGAGTTTATTTGTTCTAATGTGACGGCCGTTGTTTCTGTTCTAGTGTACTTGTTGTACTTGCGACAAGACATAGGGTTAGATTAATGACTTGCAACATTGAACCTTGTAGCTTTCGTGGACCCGGAGAAACAGTATTGTTTTGCCATTGTCGAGACGTCAATCCTTGCTTCACAGCCTAATCATTCGATTCGATCGCACTTCCAGAGGCTATCTACCTGTGCCACACAGAAGTGCTGAGTTTACCGCCACGGTAAGCGAACTGCTGTGTGTTGTAACACCGAGCACCGGTAGGGTGTTGATACCCTGGCTGAGACTCTTCAACTTGAATTATATTCCTGTTCCGGCTTTATCAGCGCTCTCGGCCTTGTACACGGCTGCAACCAACAGAGGTCACCGACCAGTGATCACTCATCGCTTGAACGATACGGGGCGCTGGGATTACACTCGGCGTCACTGCCTCGTCATTACGCTCATGAAATGAGCCGCAAACGAGACTGGGACTGGAGGGCCCAAACCGCGGAACATCTTCGTCCTCACTGCGATACGGTTGCGCCGCTGGTTGGGTCGAACTGGCGGCTTTTTTTTAAATTTGAACGTCGATCAGCATGATCGACGTCTACTAGAGAGGTATGAAACGCCTCACACCTCACGCTTCACGCTGACACGAACACGTACGCATCTGCACTCTCCTAGCGATCCCATCGAATGATGAGTGTGAGTGACAGCGGTGCGCCTCTTTCGGGGCAATGGCACGTGCGGGTTCTCTTCTCTCAGGCTCTGGCTTCCGAGTCGGTAGTAGTAGAATCGGAGGTCCTCCGAGGACGAGCGCCGGCGCATCGCCTTGGCGGAGATTTCGGACGCCACTTTCGTCGTACGTCACGGCGCTTCCTTGTCCGAGTCCCGGGGTGCTAGTACCCCTCGTTCATCTGTCCCCTTTCCCCCTCCTTGTTCGATTTCATGTCAAGACGTGTTTGGTGGGTTTCCTCACCGATGCGTAAGCCTGTTTGGCGGCTTGCTCGGTGGTGGTGTTTCTTCGGGGGACCATTTTCTAATTGTGGTGTAGGTTGCGACGACGTTTGGTTTCAACTCTACGATCGCGGCGACCGGGCCCGGGACGACAGTGCCCAATCAATCTTGGTACGCTCCGCGGTTCTCACTCTCTCGATCATCTTCGACGTTCGTCTCGTTGGGCGGCACTCTCGAACCACCTGCCAGCGTTTGCAGGTCTTCTTGAAGTTGCTACACCGTGAACGGATGCCGTCGGTTTGTACATAAGCGAATGTGTTGAGTGGTGCCAAATCGATGAAACGCAGCATTGCTCTGAGGACTGCCTGTCAAGATGCTAGGGACTCGGTCTAGTCGTCGTCGGTATCCTCATCGTCTGGCGTGGCATTGTGAGTGTCTTTGGACTTCGTCCGAGGCCGGCGCACGAGCCGACCAGCTGGGGAGTCGGAATCGGCGGTGATTGCCTCCTCCCCCCCTTGAGCGTGATCACCGCGCGTCCGAGTTTCACTTCCACGCGAACCTGTGGCCGTCTGACGTGAGTGCTTTTCAAGGGCAAGAGGGGTCAACTCGACGTGTTTTAGAATCTTTGAATTGGCTTCGCTCGCATTGACGGTTCATCAGCTGCTTCGCCATCCAGAAACTCTATCCTTGGCTACTCCTCCTCCTCATCGGGCGGCGCGGATGCGCCCCTCCTCACCATCCCCTGAGACGCCTCGTTTTTCACGATGCGATATCGCTCGCGAGGTTGGCAGAGCAGTTCGCGATGTTATAGGAACGCCCTGATGAGCAGCTGATACTACACGGTCTGCGTCGACGACGACATGCGCGCGCCCTACTGCTCCTCGTGCATCCAGCCGTGTAAAGGCCATGGTCTGCGATATATGTGCGAAGAGGGACGCTCGGGCTGTCAGTCCACTCGCCTGTCCGTCAGACGCTCCTCTCCGAAGATCAGAGCCGGACCATAGAAAACCACGTACAGCACAGGCGGAAGTAGATAAGGAGGGGCGGGTTCGGGCGTGCGGTTTCGAGCCTGCGAAAGCTCTTGTTAGGGGGGCTAGTACCGCTACCCCTACCGCTGTCCTTCCGAGACCATCTAGGGTACCAGCTACCAGTCTTAAGCCCTATCAAGGGAGTCGGCCGAACCACGAAGTGACCCGCAACGCCGGGGGCGCGACTGGTTGCGATGCGAGTAAAACGAGTGGGCTCGCTTCCTGCTCGGCGAAGCCTATATACCGGGTGGGCAGTGCCATGGGGCCAGGCACGACCGGCAAAACCCACAGGTCGTTCGGGCGCCGAGGCTCCTTTCGAAGATCCCCGCTGGCAGCGCACTTTTCCGCTGCCACGCGGTCCCCACAGTGGAATGTCCCACTGTGAGATCGCTCTTCGCCATCCGTGAAGGATTCAATAAGCGACATAGATCGACTTTATCGTCCATCTTTTCAAAGTCGGAGAACTTGAAGGTACGTCTATGGGTTCCCTATCCAGGGTGACGAACCCAGGTTTTTGATGATATTGGTACATATCTCTCTGGTACTGTAAATCCCCTGTGCTTGGGATCGACCAGGGGGATCCGAGCCACAGTAATTCGGAAGATAGCATCACGACCGCGTCGAGATATTCTGATATTGCAAAGCTCGCGCTTCGATATTCTGCGAAGTATAATCCTATCGCGCTTCGTTACTACCGTAAGGAATCTGTGTCCTTCGTGAGCGGCTCAGCCTGTGCGGACAAGACATGGAAAAGAAATTTCTTACGAGAGTAACCCGTTCAACGTAGTCTTTCACCGACTCTGTGCTCTCCCCATCCATCGTCGATTCGCTACCATCTGTGGCAAACACTCAGTGGAGAGAGGTTCATCAGTATTCCACGCCAAGCGATCCGATGATTCCGATCTAGCACGATCGAGAACATACCCAACACTCTCAATGGGCGCCCCGGCGCCACATACATCGAACGCGTTTCACATCAATCGAGCATTCTTCTGATCTGGAACGAGACCCCGTCGGACGTGCACATTCGGGCCCTGATTCATATTAGCGGACAAAAAAGGGCCCGGGGGACAGTACGGTGAAGAAGTATGGTTTGGAAAGAGCGTCCTTCTCCTTACGACTGGCCGCAAGCAAATATATGTCATGAACCATTGCTGGACGACGATTGAACAATCGTGATCGAGCTCTGGTTCCGAGTAACTTGCGCGTTCATAGCCTTTACAGTTCATTGGCATCACTGGGAGATGAGCATGGAAGTGCTCCAGAAACGCCAAATAAAAAAGCTTATAGTGTCAGTTCAATTGTTCGGTAGGATGGTCTCTATTTTCCCATCAGCTTCCGGGCGATAACTCCACTATTGTTACATGTATACACGGTGCTTTCACACATCGGAGACCGCGGTTTCACAAGGCACAGCATCTAAACCGTGCGGGGAAAAGTTGGCCAATTTCTCCCCAATAGCCCTGGATACGGATCCTTCGCGAGGGTCACAAGGCAGATTTCGACCTTGCACCTCCTACATAGCCTCAGACGCGTGTGCATTCTGTGGCAGCGAGTGGAGCATGACTCAGGCACTTCAGGTGGTTTGTATAACCTACCAAAGTGAGACACAATCCCCCACCGAATGTGTTTTGAGGGGAGGTACGTTGGTTCGAAGACTCACCACCTCCGTAACAGCACCGTGTATTGGGTTACGGAAGCGTCGTCTTTTTCGAGAAAGACCTATCACGGAAATTAAAGATGCCTCGATGGTAGGTCCAGAGCATTGCGCCACCGACTCCAGGTGTGCCTGTACGTTTCGGGACTCCAAGTTAGGGGGACCAGTAGCATAACACGCTCTGAGAATTGATCCAATTACCAGCGAACGAGCTGATCGCACAAGCGGCCATCGAGACGGGGCCCATCACACACTCGCTGCGGGGGCGATAGCGGCCTGGGTAACATCTGCCAAGGTAAGCTGAGTTCGACGGCTATATAAAATGAACGACTCGACTCGCACAGTACATCTCATCCCAAACCTCTTACCACAGTAAAGGTCTCGATGGCTCCCAATCTCACGTCCGGCAGTTTCAGAATCGTCTCTCTCGTAGACGGCAACCCCCTCGCCAGTGTTGATCGCACACGTCCAGGTGTCCAAAACGTCATTCTCGGCGGGCCTGTCACAAATGTGAGACGGTACTTCGTCTCCATCCAGAATGCAAGGCTCACCTTATCGGTTGTAGTGGGTAGTCAACAGAGATTCCGTCGATACTTATCGGTTCCGCGTGGGCGGATATCGATACACCGGGGTAAATGACGACAGGGTCATTGCCTCCGTCCACCCTGAACAAGGCATGGAATGGGTTGCCATCTACCGGGAACGGCAGGACGCATACACGTGAGTGGTACTCATTTTTTCCGGTAATTCCGTGTTCCACCGAGCCGTTCCCTGTTCAGTATTAGTCCAGCCAACCATAAGCACCACGGATGGACAGCCACAGGCGATGACGATGATTCCAGCCGTGAGGTAATTAGTCAACTTCCCATCTCTTGACACAGCAATTTTCTGATTGGTGTCGCAGATTAAGATCGGGATACTTATAGAACTGCCTGCCCTTCCCCCGAGATTTTCAACCTCTCAGCTGTTCCGATTTGTGCGAATTTACGACGAATAAGAGCGAGGGACTGTATGTGAAACCAGTGTAGTTGTACAAAGTTGCCTTGTGTGTAGTGTTTCAATGCTATCGCCAGTGTAAGATAAATCGAATCAGGGTTTCGTTGATTACATACTTGTGGAATCAAAGAAGTTTTTGAAAATACGTGTGCTACAGTACCCTTCTGACTGATAAGTTGGTAGTTGTTACATAATTAAGGATGGACGAACGAGGAGTCGACAGCTTCTGGTTGGCTACACCGAGGGAAGTAAAAGTAACTATTATCATTCTCTAGGACGTTGTTGAGCAGTCCCGAGGGGAATCAACATCATTCACAGTGACTAGAAATGATTGTCATGAGCCGACAATGATTTGTTCATTTTTGCTACTAACAACTAGTCTTGTTGACACTGGATTTGCGGTGTCGTGTTAGTGCAAGCTATGCATTCTTGACGTTGTTTGTAGCTTAAGTGTTAGTGTATATTTCGTACTCTGCTACTAAATTGTAGTACCAGTGTTCCCAAGAATCAGTCGCCATGTTCCCGAATCTTCTCGTTGTTGATAATTATATATGTTTTACAGTGGGTGTAAACTCAGTAGCATCGGAGACTTGACAGGGTGCTGGATATTATGCATACGAGACATCGAGACGGTACAGGCATAGAAAGGAACAAGTACATGAGTATATTTGACCAATAATGTAGAGTATCTGGCTTGAAGTCATGGTTTGTAACCATTCATCGGAGTATCGCAATCTTGGGAGCAGGCTTGAGACTTCGGCCAACTTGAACAAGAAGACTTGAAGCATGATGCGGGTGTATCTTGACTGTGCGCGGGAGAATTCGAACTGCTTGGAAGGAGGTCGGAGCAGACTTGAGACATCAGGTAACAAAGAGACTTGAAGCGTCATGCAAGCATATCTTCACTGTGTGCGGGAGAATTTGAGCTGCTCGGAGCAAGCTTGAGACGTCGGCCAACAAAAAGACTCGAAGCTTCATGCGAGCATATCTTGACTATGCACGGGGAGAGTTCAAACTGCTTGAAAGGGGGTCGGAGCAAACTTGAGACGTCGGCCAGTAAAAAGACCTGAAGTGTGATGCAAGCGTACCTTGACTGCATGCGGGGAGAATTCGAGCTGCTTGGATAGGAAGTATTCGGTGTCGAGATGTAGGGCTGTGTTGAGGTTCACCTTTCAGCTGCCAGTCCGAGTTTTGGATCGTGTTTGACGTTTCCTAACTTGATCCTATACCTTTTCTCAGAGCAATTAGCAACGAGAATATATAGGAACGCAAACATTTGATCTTCCTCTCCCAATAGTATCGGCTCTCTTTCGTTTGCTTGGCTTAGATACGCTGTGATCGTGATCGCCTTGAACAGTGCAGTCGTTGGTTGGATGATCGGTGGGGCCATTTTGATTATTCACGTCATACGTTGCTTTATCAAGCTTGAAAACAAGTAGGTCAGCATGGTAGAACATGTTCGACCACGGAACAGACCACCATGGCATCATTACGTGCCACGACTGGTTCGTGTTTCCTTGAGGGTCCAGCTTGGTTGGGACGCTGGACAAGCCGTGGGCGGGGGCGAGATGGGCCTGGGTCACCAGGCTGTCCTTCTTAAAACCGCCGTTAGAAACCAACGATGGCCGAAAATACGTACAGTGAGCAGGGCTTCTCCCTTCAGTCTTAGGAGCGTATTTGCGGCATCTTCGGTCCCACTATCACCTGTAATAGTTGGCGGCTTCCATGTCCTGAAGAAGGTGATGTTCTGCCGATAGATTGTGTCGAGCTCGAGGTCATCATCGATTTCGGGGTGCACGAGTTTGCCGGCATTGCTGCTGGATATCATAGTCCGGTGGGCATTGAATACTGTCGTGCCAAAGTCTTCGGCGATGAGTCTTGCTGCAACGTGAGGGACCAAGAAGTACATGAAATAGTGATGGTACGGAAGTGGCTTGAATGCATCTGTTACCGTTGTTCGAGAAGGGAAGAGCCCAAGTAGTGTGTGCAAGATGATTGCACCCCCTTTAGCACCGTAACTTCAGACTCCAGTTAGACGGTCTGCTCGTCACCACAGAAGTCAATAACTTACTATCCAGGCCTAGCATTTTGAACCGTCATCAAATCTATGGGGATCTTGGAGGGCGAGAGTCTAGCAAACGTTTCAATTGTCCACCCGTCGCTTTCGAGATCACCATCAAATGACATCCACACATCCAGATTTTCGTGGGCATCCCTGTCAAAGACAATATGATCCAACTCCTTGAACATCACACAGATGCGACTTGGTATCCTCTTGAAATCAATCAAGGTTACTGGCCAACCATGATCTTCTGAAAGCCGGAGAGCGTTCTGCCTCCGATACTCTCTTTTAATGAGGATACAGATATCAACTCCGAGGCGAAGGACAAAATCACGCCCCTTTGCCTGATACATATCCTTGTAGTGAGCAAGGGCGCCTGAAAGTTGGTTTGATGGGTTTGCTGGAATCTTGTCTGAACAAGAGAGACTGGGACAGGTGTTTCCTTCTGGAAAGTGGTCCAGGTCATGGCTCCCTTCCTCGTCACTAGAATTGGATCCATCGAAAAGGGTGGCAGCTGATTGGACTCGCTCCAGAAGAACTTTGTTAGCATCTTTTGGGGAAAGTGAAGTGTGAGGCAGATATCGACTAGCGCTCTGGATGCCATCAGGTCACCAATATGGTGGATTAACTTTGAACGGCTCATACCTTTGTACTTCCCACATCCTCCAATAGTTTTCCGTTACGATGCTGTGCTTTTGAGTTTGCAGCCTGAGAGAAAGGAAGCTGCTGCAACGATTGAATCAAGACATAGCACAATCTAAGATGTACTTGAAGGGGACAATACCGTGCCAAGTTCATCATCGTCATCCTGTCCCCCCTTCTGAATTGATGGCTTACAGGACTGGAAGCAAAGCCAAGATTAAGAGCGATTACATGGACATCGAATGATCACTTACTTTCTCTAGCGCATCGTCTTGTGAGCTACTGGCTTCCTCGTCAGACAGAATCAACAGTCGATTT
>JBBPRR010001084.1:0-13240 GCA_038093115.1 Hortiboletus flavorubellus | reverse complement strand
TTTTTCTTCGTGGATGTGCTGACGAATTTGTGACTTCAGAATGGCACTGAGGCGAGCGTGGAGGAATGGCTCATGAAACGGTACGAAGGCGTCATCCACAAGATCGTTTGGAACCCAAAGGAAGATCTCAAGTTGCCAAATCATTTGATGGGTCACCGGAGGCTTTACCTTCAGCTGTGTTTTAGGAACGTCTCAGATCTCCTTACTGTCAGACGTGACATTGCTCCACTTGCGCTTGAAAACGGTACCAAACGAGGTGCTGTCGATGCCTACGCGGAAGTCGTCAATGCCACGGCAGGTCCTAGCAAGAACATGGAACTCGAGGGCGAATGGCAGAAGTCGGCGGCAGTATCAATGGGGGCTACAGAGATCGGGATCCTCCCGAGTGCATTGTTGATATTCGGGAATTCGACGTGCCGTATTACCTGCGGGTAGCCATCGACAACGAACTGCACGTTGGGTTGTGGTATGCCGTGACGTTTAATGCTGGGCAACCCAGCTTTGCGCAAATTACGGAGCGCGTCAAGCGTGCGGATCCTGTGGTCTTGGCATTTGATATAGAGACGACGAAGGCACCACTCAAGTTTCCTGACCAGGTGATTGACCAGGTGATGATGATTTCATACATGATTGATGGTCAGGAATATCTTATCACGAATCGCGAAATCGTGAGCGAGGATATTGAGAACTTCGAGTATACTCCCAAGGAAGGGTACGAAGGGCTGTTTATCGTGTACAACGAGAAGGACGAGGTACGTCGTTCTTGCACATCGAATTTCATCTGTTGATTGGTACCGACTTGGTTAGGCTGCAACGATCATGAAATTTTTCGAACACATCCAGGACGTGAAGCCTACGGTCATTGCCACGTTCAACGGTGATTTCTTCGACTTTCCATTTCTTTGCGCGAGAGCGACGGCCAACGGTATCGACATGTTCCTTGAGACTGGCTTCACAAAGGATTTGGAGGACGAGTTCAAAAGTCGTTGTTGTGTCCATATGGACTGCTTCCGATGGGTCAAGCGCGCCTCGTACCTGCCACAAGGTAGTCAGGGCCTGAAGGCGGTCACGACAGCAAAGTTGGGGTATAATCCAATCGAGTTAGATCCCGAATTGATGACGCCGTGCGTTGATCAGGTTTTTGTTAACATTCACGCTAACAACCATTCATCAGATATGCCGTGGAGCAGCCGCAAGTCCTTGCCCAGTACTCCGTCTCTGATGCCGTGGCGACATATTATCTCTACATGAAATACGTACACCCATTCATCTTCTCCCTGTGCAACATCATCCCGTTGTGTCCGGATGAGGTCTTGCGAAAAGGGAGTGGAACGCTTTGCGAGACATTGTTAATGGTGTGTAGACATAGGAATAACGTTGGGACCTCCTCACTCACACATCGACTCAGGTGGAAGCGTCCCGAGGACACATCATCATGCCCAACAGACATGAAGATGCTCATCTGAACATGTTCGAAGGACATTTGCTCGCCTCCGAAACTTATGTCGGAGGGCACGTGGAAGCATTAGAAGCTGGCGTTTTTCGCAGTGATATCTCTACAGATTTTAAGATCGTCCCTGCAGCTATTTAGCAGGTTCATGGAATTCTACATATGATCTTACCCACATTAACCACCAGCGTTCAGCTGATCGACGACCTCGATGCCGCCCTGACATTTCACATTGTTGAGGAGTCACTTGACAGCGTCACCAACTACGACGAAGTCAAGTCTCAGATTCAATCCGCACTCGAGCTCATGCGAGATAACCCAAGGCGGACGGACAAGCCATTGATTTACCACCTTGACGTTGCCGCTATGTATCCCAACATCATGTTGTCAAACCGGCTACAGCCAGACTCTATGGTCGACGAGTCGGTGTGCGCGGTGTGCGACTACAACCGTCCGGGGAAGAAGTGCGACCGAAGGCTCGAATGGGCATGGAGGGGCAAATTTTTCCCTGCTCACAGAGACGAGTATAACATGATTCGGCATGCGCTAAACCAGGAAACCTTCCCTCCCAAAAAACCCGGAGGACCGCAGCGGAAGTTTGTCGACTTGACAGAGACAGAGCAAACGGCTCTTTTGCACAAGCGGCTTGGGGACTACTCTCGCAAGGTGTACAAGAAGACCAAGGATACGAGGGTCGAGACACGCGAGTCCATTGTATGTCAACGAGAAAACCCATTCTACGTCGATACCGTGCGCCGTTTCCGTGATCGGCAGTACGAGTACAAAGGGCTTCTCAAAACGTGGAAGAAATCTCTTGACACAATTCTCAGCGAGGGTCGCTCGCTAGCGGAGGTGGACGAAGCGAAAAAGATGATCGTAATATATGATTCGTTGCAGCTGGCTCACAAGTGCATCCTCAACTCATTCTATGGGTATGTGATGCGTAAAGGTGCACGCTAGCATTCGATGGAGATGGCGGGGATTACGTGTCTCACTGGTGCGACGATCATTCAAATGGCTCGTGCGTTGGTGGAACAGATCGGGCGGCCTCTCGAGCTGGACACGGACGGGATTTGGTGTATGCTTCCAGGCGTGTTCCCAGAGAACTTCAAGTTCAAGTTGACAAGCGGCAAGACCATTTCTATCTCGTATCCTTGTACAATGCTCAACCACCTCGTCCACGCGCGGTTTACGAATCACCAATACCACAACTTCAACCCAGAAACCGGGGAATACGACGTTCACTCCGAAAACTCCATCTTCTTTGAGCTCGATGGACCATACCGTGCCATGATTCTCCCCTCGTCAAAGGAGGAAGACAAACTGCTCAAGAAGCGTTATGCGGTGTTCAACGATGACGGCTCTCTCGCAGAACTCAAAGGCTTCGAGGTTAAGCAACGTGGCGAACTCCAACTCATCAAAATGTTCCAGTCTCAAATCTTCGAGAAATTCTTGCTCGGCACCACCACCGAGGAGTGCTACGGCGCCGTCGCAAACATCGCCAATCAGTGGCTCGACATCCTCTTCTCTCACGCAGAGACACTCTCAGACGAGGAGCTCGTCGAGCTCATTGCCGAGAACAGAAGTATGTCGAAGACACTCGCCGAGTATGCCGGACAAAAGTCTACCTCGATTAGCACTGCCAAGAGACTTGCCGAGTTCTTGGGGAACCAAATGGTCAAAGATAAAGGTCTTGCTTGCAAGTTTATCATCTCTGCAAAACCCAACGGTGCTCCGGTCACCGAGCGAGCTGTTCCAATCGCCATTTTTTCTGCAGAAGAAGCCGTCAAACGGACCTACCTCCGAAAGTGGCTCAAAGACCCCGGCCTTAGCAATTTCGACCTCCGTTCGATTTTGGACTGGGGGTACTACATTGAACGATTGGGTTCTGTGATTCAGAAATTGATCACTATTCCCGCGGCTATGCAGGGCGTCTCAAATCCCGTACCAAGGATCAGGCATCCCGATTGGTTGCATCGCAGAGTCGCGGGGGTTGTAGACAAGTTCAAGCAGAACAAGGTTACGGACTTCTTCTCTGTCGCTCCGAAGAAGGCGCAAGAGGACGGGGAGAGCGACATGGAGGACTTTGGGGCACAGAAACATCCAGACAAAGGACGTATTGCTATCGTGAGCCGCAAGGCTACGCGGCGGCCACGTCCCGAGGTTGAAGAAGACGACGCGTATAGTGTTCCCCTACCGGATCCTAGCTTGAACTATTCGGCTTGGCTAAAAGCGATCAAGCCTCGTTGGCGTAAGGTGCGCGAAGCACGGTGGGGCGGAGAGACGTCTGCAGCCGTCCCTTCTATGTTTAGAGGCGCGCGGATACGGACGACGCAACGCTGGGATATTATACAGATCCGACCGAGCAAGATTTCTGGACGCTTTACAATGTGGGTTTCCGTTGAGGGAGAACTTACCCCTGTTCCTCTTCGTATTCCGAGGCAATTCTACCTTCACTTCAAGAATCCACCCAGGGACGAGTTGTTCCGCACAGAGTACTACCAACTGGAGAAGGTCACGCGACACCTGCCTAGGGATATTCCCTGCAATAACCTATACAAGGTGGTCGTCAAGGAAGATGTTTACGAGGACATCCGGGAACATTTTACAGACTTGACGAACGATCCGAATGTTGACGGCGTGTTCGAACTGCAGGTTGGTGCCGCATCTAACGCTATGTAAACTCGACACTTTTCTGACAGTCACTTTACTAGGTCCCACTAGAGATTCGAGCGTTACTCAAGCTGGGAAAGACTTGCACTGTCGATGAATTAGGATTGACTCTCAACAAAGCCCAGATCACGGGAGTTGATCTGAACCAACTCGACCGTGCCAATCCCTCCCTTTCTCGAAAGACGTACCTTGACGGTGGGCATGGTAGCAAGCACCTATTCCTCTACCATGCTTACTCGCAAAGCGCTCCGATTCACGTGTTCGCGCTCTTCCTTCCTAACGGCGCCGTGAAACTGCATTTAGTAGACCCTGCAACACGCCGCCAAGGTATACCCCGTTTGCAGGAACTGTATGCGGACCTCTTGAAGAAGTGCCAGGGTCGTTTCGGAGATCCTGCTTCTATCCACTATCCCACT
Source organism: Hortiboletus flavorubellus (assembly GCA_038093115.1). Classification (NCBI taxonomy): domain Eukaryota; kingdom Fungi; phylum Basidiomycota; class Agaricomycetes; order Boletales; family Boletaceae; genus Hortiboletus; species Hortiboletus flavorubellus. Next base: position 8,701 of record JBBPRR010001084.1, on the reverse strand, counting down.
TCTTGCGAGTTCACCACGACTTACCATAGCAAGGACGTCTCCGCTCTTAAAGCGATTTCCCGAGAGCTTGGACTCTTGGAAAACTTATCGTACACGGTTATAATCTCCTCGTCGAAAGAACAAGCCTACTTCGATGCACATGTTCCCAGACTCTCAAGATTCCCCGTCCTGTCGATGCCCAAAGCCAAAGTTTATCATTCCCTCGACGTCTTTCCTTGGCATACGCATGTCGCGCAAAAGATGCTGCAGCGCTACCTCATGTGTGGTATATGGCTCGATCGTTCGATCGCTCTTTCGAATTACTATGACATCCCTATCGGACACATCGACGGCGATCAACCTCTTATTCTATCTGATATCAGTTTCGCGCGGCGGCTGATACAGCAAGACATTGTCCTCTGGTGGTCACCCACGGAGCGTCCGGATCTCGGTGGCAGAGAAGCTGACAACCGGCCAGCTGAGGAGCTGCAGAACACGGAATTCGTGACCCCTGGGTGCTATTCCAACGTATGCCTGGAAGTTACGGTACGCAACCTGGCAGTCAACTCTGTCCTGCATTCCGTCGTGGTGAATGAGCTAGAGGGGAGCGGCGGGACGACCGCCTTTGACTCTACATCCCATACCTTGAGTGCGTACAATCGGGGCGAAGCACAACGCGATCTTGGAGAGTCGAGCGTCTCTACCTTGACGTTCGGCATCATGAAGTCGATGATCAAAACCTGGCTTCTTGACAAAATCAAGGGCAACTTCGAGAGCCCTGCGACGCTAGCTATTGACCATTTCTGGCGATGGATCAGCACGAGCGGATCTCACCTTTATGACTCAAGTATCCATCGATTCATCCATAGGCTTATGCGGAAAACGTTCATACAAATGCTCGCCGAATTCAAACGACTCGGTTCCCATGTTATCTACGCCGACTTCAGTCGAATCTTGCTTGCTACCTCGAAGCCACCTGGAACAGCTCATGCTTATGCGACATATATCACCATAGCAGTCACATCCCACGAGCTATTCCAACACGTATATCTGAAAACAGAGCGCTTCTACGACTTCCTACTATTCATGGACTCCGCAAACTTTGGAGGTGTCGTTTGCGAGGATCCCTTAGCTCTTGAACCCCCCAAGGAACTCACTATCGAGATGCGATGGAACATCGAGACTTTCCTCCCGCCAGCTATCCAAAGTGACTTTAGCACTGCCATCCAGTACTTCATCGTCGAACTCTACAAGGTCAGACAAAAGGCGAACGAGGGTTCACGAGCTCCTCTTCGAGTATTGCAGAACTCTGCGCCCGACGCCACGCAGCGGGATGCTGGGAAAGCGAAGGAGATAGATGCTGCACGGGAATTCATTGCGAGGAAACTCACCCGGAAACTCTTACGACTCGTTGGTTCCATTCAGACCAAACACAGAGACGCAATGTACGATGAAGAACTCCACCCCCGGCTCACATTCCCAATACTCCCAGGTTCTTACCTCACGCTCACTAATCCCGTCCTCGAGTTCGTCAAATTTACCTGCGCGGTACTTGGCCTCGCAGAAGACTACCAGATCGAGATCGGTCTATTGAAACGGAACCTACTTGATTTGGCGGGCGTTCGAGAGTTTGCTAACGAAGCTACTTTCCGAAATCCCTGCGAAACCCTGAAGTTATCCAACGTCGCATGCAAAATGTGCGATGCACTTCGCGACTTTGATTTTTGTCGTGATCCAGGGCTTATGCCGGATGGTTTGTCTGTCGGACCTCCCAAGTGGATGTGCCGGGGATGCGATGGCGAATACGATCGGGCTGCAATAGAGATGGAACTGATCCGGATGGTCGGCGTAATCGAGAAGTCGTTCGCCCAGCAAGATATGCGTTGTTCTAAATGCAAACAAGTCCGCTCAGATAATGCTTCGCGATATTGTCAATGTTCGGGATCGTACCAATTAGTGGCCGGGAAAGCGGAGATGAAGAGAAAGTTGAGAACGTTGCTGAACGTTGCCATTGTGTACAACTTTGCGAGACTCAAGGTGCGTTCTGAATCAACTCTGGAGAGACCTGAATTCTGAACAGACTGCTCCAGGAGTGTGCGCAGGTTATGCTGGAGAATTGGTGAAACGTAGTGATGTGGAGAATCCTTTGTTTTCGATTGTAGACCTGATGTACTGGTATTCTTTTTTCGATAATAACCGCGGCGTTCAGATGCCCAGTTGTCACTTTCGATTACCCTCCCGTTGCTCTCTTGTAGTCTACCGGATACGGTACATCCGCTCAGGCTGTCGTGCGATCGTCCCGTTGCGACTATTCACCAGTTCGTGGACCGGGTTTGAATAAACAAACAGCGCAATAGTATCGTGAAGGGGCGGGATTCCCCATCGATTCCCGCCCCCAGGGTTCTTGGCGCCCTCTTTGATCATGGCCCAGGGCCTGCACTTTCCGTCGCTTCTTTCGGCCGCTCCTTCCAGTGCATGATGAATAGATCTACAAGTATAATAGTACACGCGGGAAATAGACATTAGGTCTTGACCCCGGGTATGGAAGCCCGAGCCGTGGCCGACAAGTCTCATACTTGTTCCTCTCCGGCCCGTGCAACACTAGCTACTGACCCGTCCCCTGTTTGCTGTGCAGGCTCACACATCGACTCGTCCACCTTCTTCCGATCGTCCTTCAATGCCCAATCTGCGTCGACGGTCCTATGCAGCGGCAGCCCCTTCATGAACAACGACGCCACGAGTCCGGCACCGCTCACGGTAGCCAAGACTCTCCACAACACTGCGAGACTGTCCGCAAAGGCGACTTGCACCTCGGACAGAGTCTGCGGAGGGAGGGCAGAGAGCTCTGGGATGAGCGCGTACACGATGGCAGTTCCTTGTGGGACAGACTGGACAAAGGACGCGGGGAGCTTCTTTGCGAGCTCGTTTTGGAGGACGGTGCTCCCGATGGTGACACCCCACACCTACGGTGGATGAGGCTGGACCTGCTAGTTATGAACGAGATATGCTCACAGAGGCGAGCGAGCGTAGGAACCATATGAAGGCGAGTGCGGGTGCATTCTGCGTCACTGGCAGGGGCGCTAGGATTGGGTACATGGGCGTCGCGCTGAGCATTCTACCACAGGTTAAATCTGGAGTATTAGACAGAGATGGACCTCAGTCAACAAACACGACGTACCCAGTACCACAACCGAGCAGCGCCACATATCCAATAGATTTTCCGAGAGAGTCCGTGGCGAGAATCGTGCTCATCAAACCAAAAGAGACAATGCTGAGGGTCCAGCCTGTCCACATCTGCGGCCGATACCGTTTCGTAGCCTTCACTGATATCCCGATGATGATGGCAGTCGGCGCGAGCGATGCGAACCCAAGCGAGTAAATGCCAGATTCGACTGGGGAAGCACCCTTGCAAGCCTGAAAGTAGACCGGAACATAATCTGGAAAGTGGTCGCGCTGAGTAGAGGTAGCGGCTCTTTCAAATATACACACAGGCAACCGCTTGAATAGTGATAGTAGAACAGAAGGTTTGTATGTAACTGGTGTGCGTGAGCGGCCGGGAGAGGGAATGATCACCAAGGATACTGCTTACCCACTGATGCTGGTCAAGTTTTCCATTAGAGAGAACGGCACCTGATGCAATTGGTTTGAGATACACTTTGGATCAAGCACATAGAAAAGCACGTACGAGTGGGTGCGTTGCAAGGGTGGCCTCATATATGATAAAGCCCCCGAGGCCGACGAGGCCGACGATTAACGGGACGAGTACCGTGACCGAAGACCATGGCGCGGTGATGCCACCCCACGTCAAACCTATCGTATATGCGGCGGTGCTCGCGATCACGAGAAGGTTTCCTCTGTCAGGAAAGTGAGATTGAATTCGCAATCATCAATTCGTTTAACCTTACATCCAGTCCATTCGCATGAACTTGTCTCGATATCTACCCGTCGGAATGGGCAGATCCAACAGGAACATTACGGCTACACATGCGACGAGCGAGATGGGAAGATTGAGGACTTGCGCATCGTGTAAGTATCTCAGGTCTGATAAGCAAGGTCATAACTCTCACAGAAAAGCCAACGCCACTGTTTCCGCCCCGCGAGGCTACCCCCAATGACCGGACCGATCGCCGTAGCAAGACACCATGTACTGCGTAAAGGTGAGTTCACCTCCTTGAATGAATGATGGAGCAGGCCATACAGTCCATACAAGCCCGCATAGACACCGCGTTCTTCCAAGGTGACGAGATCACCTAGAATGACCCCCGTAAGAGACTGAATGCCTCCTCCGCCCAGGCCTTGTGCGGTCCTGCCCGCGATGAGCATATCCATACTATTCGCGGCACCACAAATCCCGCTGCCGAGTGCAAAGAGACAGATGGTTACCAGTATGGCAGGGCGCCTACCAAACGTCTGCGCCAGGCCACCGCTCATGGGGAGGATCGCAGTGGATGCAAGGGCGTAAGCAGAACCGACCCAGGTGAACTGAGACGCGTGCAGAGCATTGGCGATGGTGGGGAGTGCAGTAGAGACAGAGGATGACTCGAGGGCAGAAAGAGACAGGCAGATGCACATAGAGGCGAAGATAAGCCAGAACCTGAGTCCCTTCTTGGACGGTACCGTGTTTCGTTGGGCATCATTGGAGCCATTCCACGAGCCTGAGGACATGCCGTTCCAATGACCTAGCAGTGGGGGCTATGGGGCTTTGATCGCAGGGGATGGCGAGCTCCATGCGTTCGCATTTTAACGACCAGTGGTTTCAGAGAGTGTTTAAGAGACACGAAACGCCGCCGGGTTGGCTGGGCACGATGCAAGTTCGCGAATGGCTGATCTGACAACCAAATTAGATAGCCAGATACGATGGAATGATCCGCACGCGGCTGCATTTGATGATAAAGGGTGGTGGTTATCTGGCAAGGACGCAACGGTATCACCTGAGGTCCAGCCTGACTCGGTTAAGTTTTACATTTGAGGATGATACCGTAACACAGTCACGAGTTCAGAGACGCGCTAATGACGTGCTCCACGTGGAGGCGCCGAGGCGGTGCCTAGTAGCGTCACAATCGCCCGATAAGCTGGACGTCGGCAGTATGCGTAGATGATAGGCTGAGATGAGACACAGATATGGACGTGAACATGAAAAGCTGGGAAGGACTCCTCGCGAGTTCAGAGTGGTCGGACATGGGACGGGCCACGGGCCTGTCACAACTCTACTGTGTGTTTACACGATCGACACGTTGTGACGCTTGGGTGGTGGGGCCCCGGGGCCCATGTAAATGTACCATGGGCGTGGTGCTGGCCGACGTGCGTTTTGACACGGGTGGTAGCACAGCGAATACTGTCGATTCTGCCGGAGGCTCCATCAGCAACAGCGAGTGGTATTGTGCATAATATTTCGTGTCACACGGCCTCGCTCGTGGTAATAGCGAATCCTAAACTCTTCCTGTGTTGCCCGCAACCACCGCTACGTCGTAGGTACGAGAGAAGGCGGCCGTACATCTCTTCTTGCAATAATGGAAACGTGCTCCGAAATGTTATTGAACGAATGCAGACGTGCAGGTGTCAGGGATTGCAGACTGGGATTGCGGTGTTTCCAAAGATAAATAGAAACTTGGAGGTCTGGCCGGCTCTTATCGAGCGCCAACCGACCCGTTTGCCGGTATGGGCACGACCCCAGATGGGCTGATCTCCTTCTCGCTCTTCAGTGCCCAGTCCGCATCGAGCGTGTCATGCAGCGGGTGCCCTCTCATGACCAACGACGCCATGAGCCCTGCGACACTAATGACAGCCAAGATACGCCACAACACCGCGAGACTGTCCGCAAAGGCGACTTGGATTTTGAACTGGGTCCACTGAGGAAGCGTGGAGAGCCGTGGGATGAGCGCGTACACGATTGCAGTCCCTTGTGGAACAAGCATGATAAACGACGGAGGGAGCTTCCTTGCAAGCTCGTTTTGGAGGACGGTACTCCCGACGGTGATACCCCACACCTAGGGTGGATGAGACTGCACCGAAGGACAGAGTTATGAGATACTCACAGAAGCAAACGCACGGAGAAACCACATGAAGGCGAGTGCGTGCGCGTTCTGCGTCACCGGTAGGGGCGCTTGAATGGGGAACATGAGTGTTGCGCTCAGCATTCTACGGTGAATTAAACCTGGAGCATCGACGGAGACCAAAAATACGACGTACCCTATGCCACAGCCCAACAGCGACACAAATCCAAACGATTTTTCGAGAGGGTCCGTTGCACGGATCGTGCTCATCAAAGCAAGGGCGACGACAGTGATGATCCAGCCAAACCACATTTGCGGCCGATACCGTCCAGTGAGTCTAACTGTTAACCCGGTGGCGATGGCCGCGGGGGCGAGCGATGCGAACGTGAGGGAGTAAACGCCAGACATGACCGGCGATGCGCCCTTGCAAGCCTGGAAGTAGACCGGGAAGTAATCTGCACAGTGGTCATGCTCAGCAGAGGCAGCGGCTTCTTCGAACAGGCTCACAAACAACTGCTAACGTGACGACGGTGACACAGAACGATTGTATATAACTGATGCGTATAAGTGGTCGCGAGGGGGGATAATTATCAACAATGTTGCTTACCCACTGAAACTGGTCAGGTTTTCCATTAGGGAGAACGGCACCTGGTGCGGGTAGGTTGAGCTTGGGTGTAGTTCCGACCAACGCACATAAAGAAGTACGTACGAGCGGGTGTTCCGCAAGAGTGGCCTCGTACACGATGAAGACTCCGAGGCCGACGAGACCGAGAACTAACGGGACAAGTACCTTGATCGAACCCCATGGCGCGATGACACCACCCCATGTCAACCCGATCGTATACGCAGCGGTGCTCGAGATAACAAGAAAGTTGCCACTGTCGGTGAAATAGTGGTAAGTGGGATCGAATTCACGGCGACCACTGTACCCGGACGTACATCCAGTCCATTCGCATAATCTTTTCGCGGTAACTGCCGGGAGGAATAGGTAGATCCAACAGAAGCACGACTGACACACACGCAACGAGCGAGACGGGAAGGTTAAGGTCTTGCACATGGCCTGAGACTAGATATTCTGTACAAGGCTGCGGCACTCACAGAAAAGCCAACGCCACTGTCCCTGCGCCGCGAGGCTACCCCCGACCACAGGACCGATCGATGCAGCGAGACACCATGTGCTGGGTAAACAGTTTGAGTTTGTACCCTTGGATCCCGTGATCAAACACCATCTCACAGTCCATATAAACCTGAATATACACCGCGTTCTTGCAGGGTGACGAGATCAGATAGGATGATTCCTGTGAGAGACTGAATGCCACCTCCGCCAAATCCTTGTATGGCTCTGCCTGCAATGAGCACATTCATGCTATTCGCAGCACCGCAGACGCCGCTGCCGAGTGCAAAAAGGCCTATGGATACAAGAATAGCAGGCCGGCGGCCGAATGTCTGAGCGAGACCACCGCTCATTGGAAGGAACGCAGTAGAGGATAGGGCATAGGCAGAGCCGACCCAGGTGAACTGAGACGCGTGCAGGGAATTGGCGATGGTAGGAAGTGCGGTAGAGACAGAGGACAATTCGAGGGCAGAGAGAGAGAGGCAGGTGCACATCGAGGCGAAAATAAGCCAGAATCTGAGGCCCTTCTGAGAGGGTGCTGTGTTTCGCCGGGTGTCATTATCGCCATTTTCTGATGGTCGGTTCAGTGTAAGGTCACTTGAGGATGGGGAAGGCATAAAAAGAACTTCCACCTATCTCGCAGAGTATGGCGGAGAAGCGGGCACTGCAAAGTGAAAATCCTGCTGGAGGTTTTAAACAGCGGAAGCCAACGGTTCCCGTTCGAACCCATTAGACAAAGACGCCGTTGCGGTCTTAGTATGACGAAACTGATGGGGTGCGAAAAAAGCTGGAAGAGGAACCTGAGTGATGGTTTCAGGCCACCCGGTGTATACTCTAAACCAACTGCGGGTTGGGTGTACAACGAGTACGGGTACAGTGTGTGACTTGTAAACTCCTCACAGCTCAAGTGGTGTTAGTAGGGGTACGCTACAGGGATGTTGGCTATGCTCAGTTGCTCGTAGTCACGGTGGTGGCAACCAATGGATGTTACAGTGCGTTATTTTTAGCAACGCGACCACCAGCGTTACGCCGCCTTGAAGCGGCTACAGCTGCAGTCGAGCGGAGTTGCCCTCGTCCACAGCGATATGATCCTCCACGTTTCTCACCTGCGCTGTGTGTCGAAATTCCTGAGCCCGAGTGCGCAAACGTCTCTACGACAGACTGTAACACATGATGGGACACTTTGTTGCAGTCTTCAGTGATTGCACTCTTATGCAGCAACAGAATCAGACAACTCTGGGCTCAATCCGCAGTGATGGCAGGAGGCGTCGACTGCCACTGCAGGCTCCGGGTAAGGTACTAGTACCGTACAAGTGACCGCAGGTTCAAAGGCCAACGTCAAGTCAGACCTGACTTTCTCGCCGAGAAACGAAGGTAACCTATGACGTTTCGTCTCACGACAATCTCCGTCATGTCGTCCTACAACCACTGTGGAATCTTCTGACTTGCTCTCGGTGCTTTCGCACTCAGACTCTTTGTTTCACCTCAGTCTCGAGTACAGTACAATATCTCATAGTGCATACGGTCGGGAGACGAGGAAATATATACATTATGAGAGATATTTAGTACCACATTTGTCACACATCGTGACAAACGTGACAGTACAACATAGCTA
>JBBPRR010001083.1:0-13247 GCA_038093115.1 Hortiboletus flavorubellus | reverse complement strand
GGATCGTCTTTCGTGCTCCTTGCACTCTCCCACTCCACCAAACCTCCTCCCTCCCTTCTCACTTCCCTCACTCACTACCATACACCCTCCATCGCGCTCAACTCCCACTTTCCCTTCCCTGTCCCCCTCCCCTCCAAACTTCATCTCCTGATCCGCACTCACCTTCGGATGCACATCGCCCACGCACTCCTCAATTCTCTCCACGCTTCTCTCTCCTGCAGAGGCTGTCATTGCTCCGTTATTGGCCTCCCTTCTCCCTTTCCTCCAAGACAGACCATGTGAATAACGCCCGTCTCAAACATGGTATTCCCCCGCGCCCTCCCGTCGGTGACAAAGAACCGCTGCCAACTTCCCCCCCCCACGTCCAACACACCCTTGCTACCTATGCTTTCATGGATCCCTCCTCCTTTTCCGTGGAGACGCAGATTGCTAGCAACCCAGATCTTGACACGCTTGTTTCCCGCATGCTTTCCACGTTCGGCTGGACTGCCATTCCAACCACTTCACACAGGAATTGGGAATTTGATAGTGATGTTTTGATTGTCCCTTCATCCCCTTCATCCACCGGTGATATTCCAGCGATCACTCTGGATGGTCTCCAAATCCATCTTGACCTTTCCATTCACGACGACATCCTCACTCACTCACCGTTCCATCCCACAAAGGTCAACCAGCCACTTAGTCCCCACCTTTATCTCTGCCTACAACCGTACGGACGCCGTATACTTTCCGTCTTTTGCTTGGTCTGACCTGAGATTTCCACAGCTCCGCGCAAGGCATGGACGACAGCCCCCAGTCTCGGTTTTTCCCACCCTGTGAACCACCAACCCACCAAAGAATGAATGTTTGGATATGTCGGGATGCTCTGATGGTCGGGATTTTGCACCAGGTTATACCCTGAGCTGTGAACGGAATGAACCTTTGGGCTACGGCGCGAACTCCGGCTGGACTCGCCAGTTAGTCGTTGAGATATCCCGCAGCTCATTTTGGCCCCTTCAAAAGCAGCACTAGATGAGCCTCTGCAGCCAGACTGTATGTCCACCCCTAGGCATTGCCCTTGAATCGGGCCACTGCTGGACGGTGTGCAGCACTGACCACCAAGACTTACCCGCCCAGGTTCGCCCGCAATGACCCGGTTGGACCGGAGGGAGCGGTGGGACCATGGCCTCCAGGCACGCACTACTTTTTATCAACACGGATGATACTTTTTCCAATCGACCTTCGTTTGCCTGCAAACACACTTTACGCTCTGTGCCGTTCTCGTTGGGTGTGTGCTCGGTACAATCATTGCAGCTAGCAGTGTCTATCTTGGACTCAAGGTACGTCCCTTGCACTTTATCTTTGTTTCACTCGTTCTAAAACTCGACCAGACCAGCTGAACCTCCTTAGCACACCCCGTTTGGCGTCGCCATCCCCAGAACCCTCTCAACCTCTGCATTGAAGGCTCGAGCTATCTCGGCGGCACTTACTGTGGCCCCAAAGAAGACAAGGCGAGGAAACGGCGCAAAGTGTCACAATCAACCTCCGCTCAGGTCACGGTTCGTGCAGCCGCATACCTGTTCCCACATGGGTGCCACTGGTGGGTATCTCGGACGACCCGACCTCCTTTCCCGCCAAGCGGTGTGCTATTCGAAGTTCATAGAGTCCGCGAGCGGTCGAATGCGGGCGAGGCGGAAAAAAAAAAAAAAAAGTGGGCACCGCACCTCGAACGGATGTTTCGCAAACTTATGTGATGCAATGATGCTCATCAGATAGTCTGGGGAGCCCGCGACGGCGGTTAGTCTCAAGTTGTTTGCGTAAAACGGGTAGACGGGCGACGAGGACGTCTCTCTGTCCATCGTACCGACAGGTTTGGGAGATACGGGCAGCATCTTATTCCCCGAGCGGTAGGCATGATATCAGAGCTCCTGAGTACTGATCGACGCGCATGATTGGCTAGCTGAACGACCCAGCAGAAAAAACGAGGGGCCACTGGGGCGATCGAAAGTGTGTGAGGGAGAGCCCACAGGCGCCGATCGTCCGAGACGAACACCAACCTCGTGTGAAGAGTGGGAATTCGTGGGTTGCGGGGTTGGCGGGGAAGGTGGCTGGTGTGATGCTAGTACTGTTCATGCTGGTGAGGTTGTCGGTGGGGACAGCGATGGCGATGGGTACAAAAAGTGGGGCAAGGCCGAGGGCTGCGCGGGCGTTGTAGCTATCTGGGGACTGACACGGCTTGAGGGATTGGCCGGTGGCTTGGACGCGTGTTCCTTTGGCGGGGTGAGAGGTTGGGACGGGCACTGGCGAGTGACGGACCTCGAAGGACTGGTCTGGTGTTGGGGCACAATGCTTATAGAGTACAAGATCTCCTGACCATTCAATGCCATTGTGGGGCGAAGACAGCCTTTGTACGTGGTTACATAATCACTACGATCTCTCGGGTCCGCGGGCTATGGAGGATCCACCGTTTCGAGGTGAGCCGTCATTTCTGACTGGGTGAGTTCATCTATTGACTAGGTCAGATGTTCCACGCAACGACCAATCTGACAGTGGCGGGGCTAGGCACCCATGCGGGTGCCAAAAGAAAACTGCCTGTGGACATGGATGGTGGGAACGACAATGAACAGTCAGACCACGGACCTGGTGATAGGCTGAGCGCATCGGAAAGGGAGGCAGTGCGAGACGTGACGACGATCAGGACGGTGCCTCTGCACCTGATGGTCAACACGAAGACGAGGAGGTCAACGCAATCCCCCCCTCGAAAGTTACGCCGTGTGGTGTCCGAAAACGAGGACGAGGGTGACGAGTGGGAACGAGAGCGCAATGTTACGGCGAGGTCCCAGACTTCCCCGGTCGCTTCACCGAAATCAGGTGGAAAGACTCGGCGCCCCATCGTCCCCAGCTGGACTCGCAGGCAACTGAACCTCCACACCAATAGAGTGAGTTACAGTTGATTGCGTACTGCTATACACCGTCCGCTCAACGATCCGTAGACAAACCAATAAAACAAGAGAAGCAACAGAACGCGAATGGATCTTAACATCGTGCGTCAACCTTATATCACTGCTAAACTTCACTCGTGGATCCCACACCCCACTAGCGCACACAGAATCAGAGTTCGAGACCCAACCACGAGCCCGAACCGAGTCTAGGAAGTGCCATAAAGTGATGATTCGTGACGCACATCGGCCATCGAAGCAGGAATCAAAGTTTACGACGAAAAGCACGACCAAAGTAACCAAAGTGCTCGCGGGCGCATGCAAGTCGTTCGGTCTGGATGCTAGCCGGTAAGTCGTGCTTGTCGTCCGTCGTTGAAACGATCAAATGCGTGCGAATCAGGGCAACCATGCACTTGATCGTGTCGACGAAGGACGAAGGCGAAGTGGAAAATCTATTTCCTTACGACAAGAACGACACCGTCGCGAGAGCGGGTGCAGAACGCGACAGAGTCCAAGTTTCTGTTGAAGGTCGCAGGGGAACCGTGACGCAATCTCGCGAACGTGAAATAACTCGAAAATGCCGCCCGCGCCGGCGAAATCTTGCTTGACGATTGCGATATATTTTTAATGGTTTCATACTATTCCAATAACGCGAGTGATTCTTGAATCCACATAACAAAGAAACTACATTACGGGGAGCGACTTCCTGTCCAGTGCTCGCCATGCATAAAACGGCTAAGATCAATCTGAGTAGCCCGAGCACCAATCACCACCGTTGTTTGAGGGTAGTATAGTCCTGCTCTGTTCATAGGGGGCACCCAGAATAGGATGTTCCCATTCGCATCGTAGAGCCAGCCTTGCTCGAGTTTCGAATTGGGGAAGAAAGCAGGAAGACCTCTCCCGTCCCGAAAAGCAAAGTAGGAGGATTCTATCGCAGTGTTGATCCGAATCGTCTTGTCTTCGGAGCCAGACACAATGCGTGTGCCATCAGCAGAGAACGCGACAGACAAGACCGTGCCCTCGTAACCTCGGAGAGGCTTCATCACGCTCTTTCCCGTATCTGCATCCCACACGCGAATCGTCTTGTCCCAGGAGCCAGACACAATGCGTGTGCCATCAGCAGAGAACGCGACAGACAAGACCGCGCCCTCGTGACCTCGGAGAGGCTCCATCGCGCTCTTTCCCGTATCTGCATCCCACACGCGAATCGTCCTGTCGCTGGAGCCAGACACAATGCGTGTGCCATCAGCAGAGAGCATGACAGACCAGACCACGCCCTCGTGACCTCGGAGAGGCTTCATCGCGCTCTTTCCTGTATCTGCATCCCACACGCAAATCGTCTTGTCGTCGGAGCCAGACACAATGCGTGTGCCATCAGCAGAGAACGCAACAGACGTGACCGCGCCCTCGTGACCTCGGAGAGGCTCCATCGCGCTCTTTTCCGTATCTGCATCCCACACGCGAATTGTCTTGTCTTCGGAGCCAGACACAATGTGTGTGCCATCAGCAGAGAACGCGACAGACCAGACCCCGCCCTCGTGACCTCGGAGAGGCTCCATCGCACTCTTTCCTGTATCTGCATCCCACACGCGAATCGTCTTGTCGGAGGAGCCAGATATAATGCGTGTGCCATCAGCAGAGAATGCGACAGACCAGACCCCGCCCTCGTGACCTCGGAGAGGCTCCATCGTGCTCTTTCCTGTATCTGCATCCCACACGCGAATCGTCTTGTCTTCGGAGCCGGACACAATGCGTGTGCCATCAGCAGAGAACGCGACAGACCAGACCGCGCCCTCGTGACCACAGAGAGGCTCCATCGCGCTCTTTCCTGTATTTGCATCCCACACGCGAATCGTCGAGTCGAGGGAGCCAGACACGATGCGTTTGCCATCAGCAGAGAACGCGACAGACCGGACCTGGTCCTCGCGACCTCGGAGAGGCTCCATCGTGCTCTTTCCTGTATCTGCATCCCACACGCGAATCGTCTTGTCGGAGGAGCCAGATACAATGCGTGTGCCATCAGCAGAGAACGCGATAAACCGCACCGTGCCCTCGTGACCTTGGAGAGGCTCCGTCGCGCTCTTTCCCGTATCTGCATCCCACACGCGAATCATCTTGTCGTCGGAGCCAGACACAATGCGTGTGCCATCAGCAGAGAACGCAACAGACGTGACCGCGCCCTCGTGACCTCGGAGAGGCTCCATCACGCTCTTTCCTGTGTCTGCATCCCACACGCGAATCGTCTTGTCGTTGGAGCCAGACACAATGCGTGTGCCATCAGCAGAGAACGCGACAGACCAGACCCAGTCCTCGTGACCTTGGAGAGGCTCCATCACGCCCTTTCCCGTATCTGCGTCCCACACGCGAATTGTCTCGTCTTCGGAGCCAGACACAATGCGTGTGCCATCAGCAGAGAACGCAACAGACAAGACCGTGCCCTCGTGGCCTCGGAAAGGCTCCATCACGCTCTTTCCTGTATTTGCATCCCACACGCGAATCGTCCTGTCGCTGGAGCCAGACACAATGCGTGTGCCATCAGCAGAGAGCATGACAGACCAGACCCCGCCCTCGTGACCTCGGAGAGGCTCCATCGCGCTCTTTCCCGTATCTGCATCCCACACGCGAATTGTCGAGTCGTTGGAGCCAGACACAATACGTGTGCCATCAGCAGAGAACGCGACAGACATGACCCAGCTCTCGTGACCTCGGAGAGGCTCCATTGCGCTCTTTCCCGTATCTGCATCCCACACGCGAATCGTCTTGTCGTCGGAGCCAGACACAATGCGTGTGCCATCAGCAGAGAACGCGACAGACGTGACCTGGCCATCGTGACCTCGGAGAGGCTCCATCGTGGTCTTTCCCGTATCTGCATCCCACACGCGAACCGTCCAGTCTTTGGAGCCAGACACAATGCGTGTGCCATCAGCAGAGAACGCGACAGACCTGATTGTGTCCTCGTGACCTCGGAGAGGCTTTATCGTGCTCTTTCCCGTATCTGCATCCCACACGCGAATCGTCTCGTCTCTGGAGCCAGACACAATGCGTGTTCCATCAGCAGAGAACGCGACAGACATGACTGGAAGTCTGAAAACGACTTGTGGCAGACTCGAAGGTGGGATGATTGCGTCGAAACGACGACGGCTAACTTGCGCATGATCAACTCTGTCAAAGTATCCGAGAATTGAAAAAGCGCTTTCAAATCATCCCGACTAAGAGGATCTTTGGCAAGGACGATGGCAGACAGCGCCGTGGTAAAGTCTTCGCGCTCGGTGTCCCTTAGACGATCCGTAGCCGTTGTCAGTATCTGGCGGTAGAGCTCGTCGAGGTTGGCTTCAGCCTCTCCAAAGTTGTTTCTGATCTCCGAAAGTCTGCCTTCTGGGTCACCATCGTCGATCCATTCCAGCATGGTCTTGGCCAATATGAACAGACCTGCTGCGTAATCCACAAGCTCTTTGATCTTGGCAGACCCCGGCCAAGACGAAGGTAATGATGGGAACTGAGATGATATATCTGCAAATCGGGCCACCATAAAGCGCTCTATATCCTTGGACGTCGTCGTATCCACGTCAACTCCTGAGAGGAGTTGTATCCGCTCGGAAACACCATCGAGCGTTTTATGTATGATGGAATCGTTTCGACTGGTGACGATCAGCTTGAACGAACGCGGTAGTTCGGACCACGTCCTCAACGTCTGTAAAAAATTTGGCCACTGTTTGGCATCCTGCGAACATTCATCTAGTGCATCGAGGACAAGTATGAACGGTGCCACAGGTCGACGTTCGCCAGCGTTCATCAAAGGTTCCCTGATGAGGGCCTCGAACTGTGCCTTGACATTGGCGTCATGGGGAGAGGCCATCTTCTTCAAAATGTCAACGATCCCTTTCTTTATGTTGGGGTCTCCCCTTGCCAGCTCGAAGGCAACAGTGGGCCATACAAGCGTTGGGTCCCTGCGCTCGGCTTCGTCACGCCGGAAGAAAAATCGGGTACAATGGTGTTTCTGAGGTATTTCAAAGGCGAGTGTCGAAGAGATCGCTGATTTCCCGGCTCCTGGGCTCCCATAGATGAGAAAGATGTTGGGCTTTTGAGTGTCCGCGATCCACTCTCGGATGGTGGTGAGCTGATCCACGCGCGTTCCTTCCATGCAGTGTTCATCGAGCTTTGCGAGTGGTACAGGTTTCAAGGCGTCTTTAAGAAGGCCAGCATTCACAAGTGCATCTAAAGAGTGAGTTCGTGGGTGAACATAATCGCAGAGCATTTGGCGACATACCGACATCCAATGCGACTTGACACGCTATAGCATCCTTGAAGTTGTCCCTTAAAGTAGAGAACTCCGACTTCATCGCATCTAGATCCGATCTGAACTGCGCACCAGCAATCTGTTCTGCACAAAAGTTAGCCACAATGCAGAGCAGAATAAAAAAGACGGGAGACTTACGAAGACGGTGTTTCTTCAAATAGATCTGGATGAAACTAGATCCCCGTAGCACGGCCCCAAGGATCTCCTTGAAGTTCTCCTTGACGGGCGATATCTTGGCCACGTCCTGAATCTCCGTCAGACACATTATGAGAGTGCGCATTACGTCGCCGAGAGACTTCAAGTCATTATGAAATTCTCGCTTGTTTGCCAAGAGCTGCAGACTACGATTAGCACAAATGAGTACAATTCCGAAGCATGACACTGACTTTATAAGGGATGGATAACGCTGTCACAGCTGCTCGGGCGATGGGGTGAGCCTTCGAGGAACTTTGAATAATAAGATTCCCCGATGAAGACCAAGCTAAACTCACATTTCCAAGACAGTCCAACGCTGCCATTATTCCATCCAACACATCCGTCGTGTCTCCGAGATAGCTGAGGACACTCTTGAGATCTTCAACGCCTGTTTGAATGTCTGCGAGGGATAGCGGAAGGTCTGAAACAGAAGGGATATTGTCCAGTTTCACCTGCGTGTCAGTCGTTCAACGAACGAGTCCACCCTTCGCCCACTCAAGGTTGGGAGGCTCACGTCCGAAATCCCGTGTACAGTTGCTACTATCTCCAGCTCGTAATCACTCCCTTGTTCTGAACGAATGTGATTTAGCATGAAAACAGGATACGAGACCGCCGCCCACTTGTTATCCTCAAGCTTCCCGGATTATTGTTGCACCCATCAAGTAGCTCCTTGCCGGTTAAAACCAGCTCGTTGATTGAGAAAAATGGATGGCGAGGTCTGTTGTATCTCGGTTTCACGGTGAGGTCCTCTCCTGAAGGTATGTTCCTACGAGAAGATTGTCAGGTGCCGCAGCCCATAGATTGCAGGAGCGTACAGAACAGGGTCAAGGGACCAGTAATGAGTCAAGCCATCCTTGCGCTCCCTGGTGACAGTTCTCTCGGAGGAACCAGCGACGAGGTTGAGAGATTTAGAGATTCGGCCCGAATTCTTGAATGTTAAGCGTAGCTCTGATACAAATCAAGTCAAGACGGTCGACCGACCAGTTAGTGATCAGAAAGACCTTGGATGCTGAAACTAGGTACCAGGGTTAGCCTCAGGATTAGAACGCAAAGATCTCAAGGCTTACAATGAAAGAGGGTCAGAGGACATTGTCGTGGAGGCTGCTCAGAGAGAAGTACTGGGAGGAGACGAGGAGTTACCGGTATTTCCTGCCATCCTGTGCCCTGCGCCCTGCACCCTGCACCCTGCACCCTGCACCCTGCAATGTGGAAACCGCCGATATGGTAGGGAACCGCCGATATGATAGAAGCCAAGTATCATACAAAGTGGGTACACAGCGGCGGGATATCACAGGGGTTAAAACCTTCAACCACTGAAACCTTTGCAGCAGAATAACAGATGCTTAACCACATTGTGTGGCTAATACAGTACTATTGGCCCTAGGTACTTCGAGGGTTCGATATTGCTTCACCCGAAGGTCAAGCAAATATGAGATACCCTTCCTGAGAGGATATGTTGCTTCTGTCATGGACGATACCTACAACACAAATCTATAAAGAATCAGCAACAGCAACTTGGTACGTTTTCACGACTGCTGCTCTCACAAGGATATCGACCGTCAAGCCATTAACGGGAGAAGTACAAGAACGGAAACGATGGTAGCGATATAACACACGCACCGCCTCGTCGACCTTGATAACTTTATCGTTGAAGTTCTGTGCTGTCACAAACTAAATGCAACCTTATCTTTGCAGACGAGAGAAATGGCGCTCACGCGGAACTCCTGGATACGAACAGTCTTCGTTCCCTCTCAGCACCAAGGGCTCCTTTTCGGATAGGGATGGGTTGAGAATGGCTTCCAGTGGGTAATTGAAGATATCATCCACCTTTCCGACGCCCGACGCCCGGTTTCAATGTACAGAGGATGGTGGCATTCGTAAAGAACACAACGACGGGCGTGACGATGAGTTGGGTGCGAGAGGGAAACAGCGGAGGGGTACAGCGAGTGTGTATATGAGGCGAGTTATGTCCAAGTCCGACTTCCGTGTGGGGTTCTCTAAACTGTTAAGTAGCGTTGGTGGGCGAGAAAAGAATGTCAGCAGGAGCTTTGGGAATCTTACGGCTGCATGGATGAGATCCGTGACGGTTAGTCTCCTCTGCTTTGCCGTCCGGTAACGTTGTTTGTCCAGGACGAGCACGAGGAAACTTGGAACGCGTGATAAGGACTCGAAGATTGCCTTCTTTCTAGTAAAGCAGGACTAGCACAGCGGCTAGTTTCTTTCTCGCAATACCTGTGAGGTGCCGACTAGTGAGCTTGATGCGTTCCAACTCTGCTAGTAGCCGGGCACAGTGTACAGAGCACTCACAAATCTGGTCGCTGGCAGTGTCATATGTGCGGAGTCGCTCGACACCACACCCTAGTAGTTCTCTCAGAACAGGCTTGCAGTCCCATACATAGTCATCGATTGTGTTCCACGAGTTGAGAGACCTCGGAAGCAAGGCACTCACTCAAACACCGCTGCGGTATTGTCCGGTGAGACAGGGGCTAACATTCGCAACCGTACCTAGCTCGGTTTGCCGATCTGAGTCCGACCAGCCAATTGCGACTTTTGACTAGGGTTAACCGTCCAATACTCCATCATCAGTCCATATCCCGCGCTCAAATGTCCTTCCAACAACCACACCCCGACGCTCCATGCCTTCGCTTTCCCGAAAACATCGGGCTTCATGCAAACGTCACCGTCGAGGCCGCGGCAAATATGCTTGCCCGCGCGGCACAATTATCTCATACCACTCCCTACTCGTGGACATTCATCGACAAGCCCGTCGGTATGTTAGCGCGTGACAAAACTCAAACAATGTGTGCTGATGGTGCCAACAGAGGGTCAGGTCGTCCTCGTCTTCCTCCCTAACCCCGCACAATTCCCAAACGACGGCATCCGGTACCAAGACCAAGAAACACGCTACGCACTCCCAGCACCGGGCGGTCGGGTACGTGTCCTACCCCAATACGCCTCCATCAACCCATGTAAGCTGACGTTTGGCAACTGATTTATCCAGGAAATCGAAGTGATAGAAATAAAATATGGGTTCGTCCCCAACACGCAAGAGACGACCGCTTGGCGTGTCCGACGTCGGTACCGCCTCGTCAAGGGTGGCCATCCACAAATCACGCTCGTGCACTACACGCGTGGGCCAGTGATCCGTGAGTCCGTTATTCTATCAGTCTCGTGTTTCAGATACCCTTGACGTTATACTAAACATTTGCAGAGACCGTTCCCTCGTTGCTGAATTCACCAGTACGACAATACCCCCTCCGTCAAATCACGGAACCTCCCGTGTTCGTCATGGGCGACAAAGCTGGACAGAAATCGTATCCGCCTTCTGCCGTCCCACCTCCGCCCCAAGGTCCGATAGGCATGAATCCGCCACCAATGGGGATGAACCCAGCAGGGATGGGCATGGCGCCGCAGGGTATGAACCCTCAAGCCATGAATATGAACCCCCAGGGAATAAATATGGCACCTCAAGCCATGTTGGCGCAGCAAAACAGCAACATGGAGTCGCTGGAAAGACGGCGGGAGCGAGAACGTGCACGGGAGCGGAGTGGGAGCATGAGCGCGGTGCGTTTGCGCTCTCTATTGACTGTCCATGGATTGACGAGTTTCGTAGCAGCGGCCTGTTCCGCCTCGATTGGACGACGACGACTCTGCAGGTGAGACTAGTCATTGTATTGGATGTGAGGCGTGCTCAGCGATTGCTTGATGGCACAGACGAATTCGAGATGATATCAACTCGGACGCTGGCAATCACACGGTATAAACGCAACCACGAGCTCATGGAAGAAGTCTTCAAAAAGGCCGCCTTTGGTAATCATCCTGACCGCCACACTCTCGTGCACTACTCATGATGTTGCCAGGTACTCTCGTGACCCCTCCGCCGCCCCCACCTGCGTACTCGGTCTTTGACCGGACCGATCTCGAGCTCAAGGTGGTCAGTAGACTGCAGCGACATCGTGCTGTGCTAGCGTGACTGATGGTTTGATAGACAAAATTACAGCAAGAAGTCGAGTTGTTACAAGCGCAGGCGGCAGAACGCACGGCAAGACGGTCTGCGGCGGAAGACGTGATCGTTGCAAGTGGTCATCCGATGGAGGTATCGTCCTAGTTACTGCGTGCGCTAGTGGGACGGTAGTATTGAGATGGACGTATGGCATTCTCATTTTGTTCTGTCGGTCTTATATTTATCCTCGACGAACCGCATCCGAGGAGTGAGCATGATTTTGGAGTGCATCGGCTTAGTTCGCTCTACTCTGGGCAACTTGTTTAAGACAGTCAGAAACACATTTGGCTTGATTGTCACGAAGTTTGCGACCGTCAGTCTGCTCGATGAAAAGGGCTTGGACAGATCTGTTTGTCCAAGCGCTTGCCCTCGGTCTCAGTCTAAATGATGTACCTCGAGGGACAACGACTCTCGATTTCAAGCCTAGGTACAACACTCATTCCTGTACCCAGCAAAAATGTAGGTTCAGTCACAGCAGCAACAGACGTGCTTCGACGCAAGGGAAACACACGGCTTCCCCTCCCTTCTACTGTAACTTGACAAACATTTCTCTCGACTCCTGGAGCGCCGCAAGTTCCACCTCCAGCGTCTTCCGCTACACACGCACTTGCATCAGCTCGAAACCTAACCTTGAGGTAAAAACACGCGCCGACCTTTTCTTCGTTGCCGAGTTGCACGGCCTCGGGAACCGTGGTCTGATAGTCCGGATGCGATATTACTTTGTGGAGTTTATCGAGGTTGAGACGAGCTAGGTTGATTTTCTTGTCACACCTGGCAACTTCGGCTTCCAGGTTTACGAGGCCCTGGAAGCGATGAGAAGAGATATTCGAGGCAGTCGGGAGGATGATATACCTGCACCTGTAGGTATACTACGACAGTCGACGAGACGACGGCCGAGCCACATCCTGCCGGTATTTGAGAAGACGACCCTTGGATGACTTCCACCTTCGAGCATCCCTTTGTCAAAGCGATGATAGTGGGAACCTGAGATTCAAACAAAGCCTTCTCCTCGGAAGTCTGAACATGGATAAAGACTGAACAGAAACATGAGGCTGATCACGCTGCAAAAAATTACGACGGTAACGTACGTTGTATGTTCGATTGCAAGTTATACGACGCTGCCAGTGAACGGCCTGTCCGCAAAGCCGCGAAAACAAGGTCAAACTTCTCTTCTGCATCCGTAGACCGCAAGTCCGTGTCCTGTTGAAACGTTAAGTAAAAGGGGGGCCAGGCTCAGTAAGTGAAGGTGACTCACAAAAGTGGGGTATCGTGATACCATGATGGAGGGAGAATCTATTGATCGCCTGGGTAAGCGTTGCCAAAGTTCCTCGGTAACGAACGGCATGAAGGGGTGGAGGAGCCGAAGACCATGATCGAGGCAGGTGTGCAACGTCTGCTGTGCCGATGTGCGCACCTTTGGATCCGCCAAGGGGTCGGTCATGGGTTTCATTGCCTCCTACAATATGACGAACAATGAGCTCGGTCGTATAGTATGCGGCGAGGATTACGCACGATGTATACGTCACATAGCTCGTACAGCCAAAAATTGTATACGGCTGTAGTGGCAGCCATGAAATTCCGCGCTTCAAGGTGTCTGTTGACCTCGCCTGCAGCGAAGTTGAGCTTGTGGAGAACCCATCGCTCGACAAGGCTCTCATTTCTGGTGAGCTGGGTTTTCGTGAGCATACCGCACCCGTTAAAGAAATTTAAACTACCTTTGCCACATCAATAGGGACAAAGTCGGGTTCGAACTTGAGCATCGCGAACTTAGTAGCGTTGAAAATTTTGTTGCAAAACTTTCTGTATCCTTCCACGCGAAGAATCTCGAGGTTAA
>JBBPRR010001082.1:0-13247 GCA_038093115.1 Hortiboletus flavorubellus | reverse complement strand
CCAGTCAACACCGACCACTTCCCGATCATCACGGAACTAAACCTCACCCCCCAAACCATCAGCCCACCAAAAAGAAGAAACTTTAGAGGCGCAATCTGGGAGAAGTTTAAATCCACCCTTGAGAAGGAATTGCACTCACAACCAAACCATGCAGAACCGATCCAAACCAAAGAGGAAGCAACTGAACGACTCCGCCGACTCAACGCGGCCATCCAAACCGCAACCGAAAAAGCTGTCCCATTAGTCAAACTCTCCCCCTTCACGAAGCAATGGTGGGCCCGAGAACTCGTAGAAGAAAACAAGAACATGAAGAAACTCGCCCGGAAAGCACACCACAAACGACACAACCGCCTCCTACCAATCCACAAAATATACCGTGCAGCAAGGACAAGCTTCGCAACACGCCTAGAAAAAACCAAGGAGACCCACTGGAACGAATACCTAGAGAACGTCGATGACAGGAATGTATGGCAAGCATACAAATACCTCGTAGATGAGGCATTACCAATCATGTATCCCTAACCTACGATGTTCACCCACTGATGAACTTCCGAACAGCCAATCCAACGCCGCCAAAAGTCAACTCCTGTACAAAACTTTCTTCAAACCAGCCCCCGACACGACACCAACATATGTCAACGATGAAGAATACCTGGAACCACCAACCAGGTTCACAAACATCACAGACGATCAAATCAGCAGAGCGATCAAGAAGCTTTCCCCATTCAAGGCGCCCGGCCCAAATGGAATCTGTAACACCGTTTTTGTCAACTGCGCTGATGAACTCACCCCGCACATGGGACCCATTTTCAGAGCCACCTTCAACTTAAACTTCTACCCAGAGGAGTGGAAGTTGTTGACCACGGTAGTCCTCCGAAAACCCGGCCACCCAGACTACTCAATCTTGAAAGCATACCGACCCATTGCCCTCCTAGATACCATGGCGAAAATCCTATCATTGTGCGTCGTGGAAGATCTAACGAACATGGCAGAAAAACACCACCTCCTACCTGATACCCACTTCGGAGGAAGACCAGGTAGAACCACGACTGACTCTGTACACCTACTAACAAAGTTCACACATGATGCATGGGCCCACCCTAAGGATAAGTACGTATCGATGATCTTCCTAGACGTCAAAGCTGCCTTCCCGAGCATCGTCATTGAAACACTCATACACAACATGAGGAAAAGAGGCATCCCTAAACAGTACACCGACTGGTACAAAAGAAGACTAGAAACACGCAAAACGGCCCTCTCCTTTGATGACTTCCAATCGGACCCCTTCAACATTCCAATCGGACTAGACCAAGGCTGCCCACTGTCCCCCATCACTTTCCTCTTCTACAACGCTGACTTGATCGGGCTAGGAGGCAACCACCGCGACATCCTCACCCTGGGCTTCATAGACGACACCGCATTCACAGCAAGAGGAAAATCCTTCAAAGAAGCCAACAAAAAACTCCTGGAACTCATGAACTGACCAGGCGGAGCTCTGGAATGGAGCGCAACGCATCGCGCAGAATTCGAAATAGACAAGACATCTCTCATTTGCGCTACTCGTAACAAAACGGCTGACCCACTCAATCCAGGTCGCCACTCTCCACCCACGCGCCCACCAATCATCATCAACGGCCACCACATCGAAGCCACTACCACCTGCAAATTCCTAGGTGTCATCATAGATCAAGAACTACGCTTCACGTCCCATGCAGCATACGCCATCGCGAAAGGAACCAAGTATGTACTCGCCTGCAAACGCCTTACTAAAGTATCAAAAGGAGTCAAAACGTGGATGATGAAAAAACTATACGAAGTGGTCACAATACCCAAAATGCTATACACAGTCGAAGTCTGGGGAACGACAATGCTACAAAAAGGACCAAGCAAAAGAAAGAAAGGATAGAATGCGAGAGGCTTCGCCAAAAAAATGGAATCAGTCCAGCGAGTAGTAGCCTCCCTCATCACAGGAAGCATGCGATCATCCGCTACTGACCTCCTCTTCGCACACGCTGACTTACTTCCCATCCCAGCCCTCATACGAAAACATATCGGCCGAGTGGTGCTCCGCCTTTCCACCTTACCACCATCCCACCCGTTATACAAGGAAATAAAATCCACGCTCTGAGGTAGAAGGAGACACAAATTCCCCCTCCACCACATAACAGAAGCCTTCAGGCTCAACCCCGACGACTTCGAAACCATCACACCAGCAATCGTCAGCCCAAAATGGATGGCCAAAGTCCAGATCCAAGCCAAGGACGACCCTGAAGCAGCCATGGCACAAGATGCAGAGGCGGAAAGAACGGACAATGTTTGCATCTACTCAGATGGCTCAGGACAGAATGGCAACATAGGAGCAGCGGTGGTCCTCCGAAGAAAGGGATGCACAATTCAAAGCATACGCATGCACCTAGGAAAGGACACGGATCACACAGTATATGAAGGCGAAGTCGTCAGTCTAATCCTAGCAGTAGAGCTACTAAAAAACACACAGGGTCCGATCGGTCTCCCTCACCCTCGACAACCAAGCAGCAATCCTCGCTTCAACCACCCAGAAGTCCAGCCCCGGACAATACGTATGGACCATCTTTCACTCCAACCTGAAGAACGCCATGCGCACCCATGACATCGACCACATCAAAATCCGATGGACCCCTGGTCACACGGGTATAACAGGTAACAAACTTGCTGATGAGGAGGCCAAAAAAGCAGCCGCAGGAAAATCCTTGCCCCCACACCAACTACCCAAACAACTCAGGATGGAAAAAACACCAAGGGCAAACCCTCCCCCGCAGCAAATCCGCTGCCAAGCAGGAGCTGAACGTGAACGTCAAAGAGTTCTGCAAGGAGATCTTCATCCAGTCCAAAAGAGCAGGACAGGCACTCTCAATTGACTCATTGCTCCCATCCCCCGCTTTTCTAAAACTCACCAAAGATTTTCAGAAAAGACACACGGCCACCCTCTTCCAACTTTGCACTGGCCACGCACCCCTCAAACATCACCTACACTGGATAGCTAAGGTACCATCGCCTGCTTGCGAACTCTGTGGTCAACCAAGAGAAACAGTAACATACTTCCTGATGGAATGCAACTACTTCACAGCGCAACGCGCCTGGTTACGCCACAAACTAATGTACAAAGCGAAGGTAAACATGTTTGACCTCGCCACGCTACTAAGCCACCCAAAGGCCATCCGCGCCACACTCACGTACATACATGCAACGAGACAACTGGAAAAAACCTTCAGAGACCTCACCCCCCGCAGAGCAGACCCCGCGAGACTAAGCGAACCCTCCAAACCTCATACCCCTGCAACGCTAACACCCATTACAGCACCCCAACCACAGCACAGAACCAACACATCTGCAAAAAACCACATATGACACACCATCACGCCTGACCTGCCTCAACGGAATTACTACCAAACCACATCTATCATCTTAAGGAGGAACACGTTACAGTAATGAGAGAAAATGAGAGAGTAGAAAGGAAACCAACACACACATGTATCCGTCTACCAAAGGGACATGAACCCTACAGATGTTAAACAAGGATCTTAAAATAAAATAAAAATAAAAAAATATCCATTCCTTCAAATTCCCCCAAACCTCACCAGTATTCTTTATCCCTAAGAAAGACAGCAAGAAGCACATGGTACAGGATTACTGCTACCTAAACAAACACACAGTCAAGAATAATTATCTACTCCCTTTAATCTCCTAATTGGTGGATAAACTAAAAGGAGCTAAGCTATTTACGAAAATAAATCTTTTACAACAATGTCCATATCAAAAAAGGAAATGAATGGAAGGCTGTGATCATCTGCTACAAAAAAGCATTTGAACTCCTAATCATATATTTTGGGCTATACAGCTCACCTGGTACCTTTCAAGCAATGATGAGATATTCACTGATATGAAAGATATAATTGTAGTTTATATTGATGACCTTATAATATTTTTTTACCAAAACAGCCAACCAAGATAAACACAACAAGGTCCTGCATGAAGTATTGCAGAGATTAAAAGAAAACAATTTTTTTATAAAATGAAAAAAATGTTTCTTTTTAAAGAAGGAAGTTGAATTTTTTGGCATGATGGTAGGTGTTGACAGAATTAGAATGGATGATTTGAAAGTCAAAGCCATCTTGGAATGGCCAGAACCAAAGAATGTCAAAGAAGTCTACAGTTTCCTTGGACTTGCCAATTTCTACTAAAGGTTTATCAAGGACTATGTCCAGCATGCTTGTCCTCTGAATGATCTATTAAAGAAGGAGCAATCCTTCGAGTGGAAAGAAGTACAAGAAGTTGCATTTGAGACACTCAAAAAATGTTTCACCATAGCACCTGTCCTGGCATTCCTGAATATTGATTGTCAATTCCACTTAGAGACCGACACCTCTGACTATGCCACAGGAGCTGTATTATCTATATTAAAAGAAGACAAGTGGCATCCAGTTGTCTATTCCAGTTACAGCATGATGTTTATGGAGTGGAACTACCCCATTGCTGATAAAGAGATGTTGAGCATTATTCAAGTATTGGAAATATGGTGCCACTATCTGGAAGGCTCTTATCACCAGTTTGAGATCTGGAATGACCACCCCAACTTGAAGTATTTTATGCAGTCACAGAGCCTGAATCATTGCCAAGCCCAATAGTGGCAATGGCTTTCACGGTGACCTATACAAAACTACTTTCATGCATGCACACAGCAAAACAATCACCTGAGATGTGGAATTTCCACAGCTCCCTGCAGACAATACCCTTTGATATCATAGGGAAAGATAGCCCCTATAATGACCTACATACCCCTATTTTTTCCAGATTTTTCCACCTACTAGTTATTGAAATATTCATTAATCTCTCTAATCATACTCTTATACTTGCACATTTGTACATAGCAAACTATGTCTTTGATTCCTTTTATTTATCTGATTACTTAGCTAAGTGCTAGTGAGATGAAGTGATCATGTGACCCCTAGCTATCATGTGACATTGTCCCCATTAATCTATACAGCCCTACATAGCATAGCCAGCCTCTTTGGCAGAGTATTCTAAATTTGGACTCTTTTGCTCAAAGTGCTGCTCCTTAGTGTGCCCGGGTTTGACAGCTTGTGCCTGGCATTAGTAAGCAATTGTGCCTTAATTTATAAGCCACCAAGCCCTCTGATTGGCTAGCACAGCCTTTGTATTTATATATATAAAGGGGAGTATTCTGGCCTGCAAAGAAAATATCATCTTCTACCTTAGATAATCTCATCTGATAAGAGATCCCCTGGGAAACCTAATAAGACCTAATAAGGCAAGGTACCCCATAGCAAAGTAAATAGGACTTTAGAACTACTACTAGGCTATTAGAACAAGTACCTAAGACCATTCTTTTGGGAGAAACCCCTTTTTGGGCAACAAAAGGCATCTGATTCCGATTAGTAAGCAACCTAAGCATCCTGTAGTACCAAATAAGGGCCACACTTTGCCTCTCTAAGCCAAACTTGCCTACTCCTTAGTTGAGACAATAAGATTCAGTTACAGTATACAATCCTTCTCAGTCTACTAAGGA
Organism: Hortiboletus flavorubellus; assembly: GCA_038093115.1. NCBI lineage: Eukaryota > Fungi > Basidiomycota > Agaricomycetes > Boletales > Boletaceae > Hortiboletus > Hortiboletus flavorubellus. Next base: position 7,681 of record JBBPRR010001082.1, on the reverse strand, counting down.
TGCTTCATTCCTAGGGCAACCTGTTATTTTTCTGATTAGCATTACCTACACAAATCCTTGCTAGGGTACCTTAGGATAACCTACCTATACTCATCCTACTACCCATTTCTCACAGTTACTACCCTAAGGGGTTGGCAACCTTCCTACATCCACATTATTAGCATTAAATGAAACTTAGGCCAAGTTTCTAAATCGCCCCCTCCCATACTATTAAAATACAAGTTTTCACAGTTACTAGACAACCCATTGCCATTGACTTGACCCCATTAGGTGTGTAATTTACCTAGGATCACCTTTACTAACCAGATTTTAGGCTGAAATCATCTTTAACAACCAATTTGTAAACTTACATGGGGGATTGGTGAACAAACCATGGCTCCTGGTATACTAAATTCCCTCTTTTCTACCTGGAACTATATCTACATATTGCTTTTAACCTCTGCCAAGAGTAGACTCCTCATACTCTCCTTGAGCAAAGTGTTCTAGCCTATGGAGACAAGACACATTGTCTGGGGACCACTGATTTTGGTTGGTTCTTCATCATTTTGTCTAGCAGGAAGGCAACAGTTCAACTATGCCTTTGTCTATAAGCCTGGAACTACTAACATTAATGCCGATATACTCTCCAGAAGAGAAGATCACAAAGTCAGCATAGAATATGACAACAAAGGAATCACCATGATTTCGCTGGAGTGGATATGGACCATCCCAGTTGCAATCCACAATAAAGGTGAACAAATTTTACACAACATTCAAAAGAAGATACACATGCTCAAAGGGAGGAAAATTAAGGAACTTTGTAAGAAGCATAGAGTATGCCATGTTGGCGAAATATTATGCAACCAAAAAGGAAAAGTCTTCATTTCTGATAATGAATCTATTCACTTATCTATTATGAAAACATGTCACAACTCTCTAGGGTATGTAATGGGTTTATGATTCAATCATGTAGGCCTATAGTCGTGGTAGATAATAGTGATGCGATTTGATCGAGTTGGTCAGTGTTTGGGATAGGAGATGATAACCTGATTGAATCAAGTTGACTGGCTGTTGAAGTAGATAAGGTGCCTGATGTAATCAAGTAGGCCTGTGGGAATGTGGTAGATTCACTGGATTGACTCAGCCAATCCTCAGGATAGAAGATAACAGTCTAATCAAATCAAGCAGGCTGATGGTCAGGGTGTGTAGGATATGCCCAAATGAATCAGGTTGGCTAGTATTGAGGGTAGATGATGAGAACCCAACTGAATCAGGTGGGCTAGTAGTCAGAGTATGATATAATAATATGATTTTGAATTGAATAAAGCGATTATGACAAAGTATATAGTGAGTAAATTATATTTTACACAATATATATTTCTGCAAGTTGTTCAACATCTCAGGAAGAAGTATATCATACTGAGGCAACAGTCAATTGTGTTGCACATAATGTTGCATGTTCTGAAGTAAGGCTACAACTGCTTGGTGGATCCCCTATTGATTATCATCGGCATTTCCTGTTTTGATAGGCCACTCATGCTCAGCCATGTACTCTCCCAAGAAGGTAAACAATTTGTATCATTAGAATATATGATAGGAATGACACCAGGATCATACCTATCAGATTGGGACCAGTTACATATGTTCACTCCAGCTTGATTTACAATATCTTGGGCTATTTCCCCACTTTTAATCACTGGATAGTCCCCACTTGAAGTGTTGTAACACCTCCTTGAAAATGCCCACTCACCTATATTGAGTATCTTTTAGTTCTGACTGTTCCAATTGCTTCAAGCAGCAGAGTCGATCAAATTCCTGATTGAGTTGAGGGATATGCTTCAAGCAGTTGGTTGCAAAAGGGATTTCTCACCATTGTCTCCACCAAGTGAGAAGAAGTCCCCTATAGGAACTGTAGCCTCATCCTCTCCTTTGAAGCAAAGAAAATTGCCTGTTGATTCATAGCTGTCTAACAATAAGTTAAGGTCTTGAAATCGCCTTGAATGAGCTGAGAATTATAAGATGTGTACTAGATATGAGTAGGCTGAATCGAATACTTACCCCCTTCATACAACTGGAAGTGATTGGCAATGGGAACAGAAGCATCTTCTGGAAAAACAGCACAATCTTCAGAGGGACTTAGAGGGAACACATCTCTGTTAGGGACCTCTTTATTTATGGGCTGATTCAACTCAAAGGTATCTCTGATCAGGAGCTGGCAATCGTCCAGTGGGTCTAATGAAAATGTATCTCCCATCAAAAGAGACTCCTGTTCAGCTTCATCACCCAATGTGAAGATATCCCCATTTGAGACTGGATCTGACTTCATGGATCCACTGAGATAGTGGTAGGATCGGTCACTAGCATGTGATTACACTTACATATTGAAACAACTCTAGAATGTCACCCCCCTTAGGTTGCCAAAAGATACTTGGACTTGAAGATGAATGTGAGATGAGGCTTGTCAGGCCAAGAAGGAGAGTCCTTCTTATAGTGCTTTAGGGGAAACACCAAGAGAACTAGACTGGAGTTCTCTGGTGGTAGCATCAAGCCTTAAGTACCTACTAGAGATATGTACATGTTGTGACCATATTTAACGATTCGGGAATGAAAAGAAAAAAGGCATAGGATAGAATGGAAGTGAAACACATGAGGCCAACATACAGTGTAGCAGAATGGAAGAGAAGTGGAACATATGTGAAACATGTGTGTCAAGGAATAAAAGAAAAGCGAAATCAAATGCTTCTGTGAAAAAGTGAAATATAAAGATGTGAGATGGAGAAGATGTGAAGTCTCATATGTGAAACAGAGTGAAGAGGGATGAGATGATTATAACACATGAGATAAGGATAAGATTGTCTGTTGTTAAGTGTAGAAAATATTAAATCCAACAAACATAGGGGTACAAAAATATATTGATTGTAACACATATGATCAGGGTGTTCCCCAAACAACAGGAATGTTGTTCTTAGAGGTAGAAAAGGCTCTTGATTTGAGTTCATGCATTCAACAGGACTGCTGTCCAATGTAAACCTATTGCTGAATGATACTGGGAATCCACACATCAGATTATCTCTGGCCAGGACAATAAAAACTTGTTCTGAGTCAATTCAACAAGTAAGATGGTACTCCACTGAGCAACTTGGACAACTCACCTAAGTGTGGAAGACTCTGATACCATTGTTCCACTAAGTCAAGAAATAAATAGTTTCTTGTTGAGATGATCTGACCATGACAAGGGGGAGGGTGGCAATGAAAACATTATCATCTTCAAGCGCAAACTTTTCTATTAGGTAGAGTTGATCCTGAATGATTTAGTTTTTATTGACAGAATATGTCAGTGAAAAGCAAATCGAGACCAAGTAATATAATGGAACTTAGATGCAAGGATCAAAGGCTAGAAAGATCAAGAAGAAATTGTTGTTTGAAATGGCTGGATATATATTCTAGTTAATTAGAAGTGGCAAGAAGAGGTTATTTAAGAGCATCACAACTCCTGCCTAGCTGGACACTTGGGTCAGTACAAGACTCATGAGCTCATTACCAGAAACTATTGGTGGCCTTCCATCCTCCACAATATATGAAGGTATGTAGCTGGGTGCGAGACTTGTTAATGTACCAAACCTCGACACTCTCCTATAGCTACCCCTCTATATCCCAATGAAATCCTAACATACCCTTGGGAACATATTTCCATCAACCTAATTGGTCCTCTCTCAGAGTCCCAGGGTCACAATGCTATTCTGGTTGTTGTTGACCATTTTTTCAAGATGTTAAAAATCATTTCTTCTCATCTTGAAATCTTGTCTTTTGGTGTCACAAGAGTTCTCTGAAATCAAATCTTTCAATATCATGAACTCCTGCATAAGGTCATAAGTGACTGTGGATCCAACTTTGTCTAGGGATTCATGCAGGAATTGTACTTACAGCTTAGCATCACCAGCAACACCAGCACTACATACCACCCACAGATGGACAGTCAAACAGAACAACTCAATCAGGAAGTTGAGCATTACTTTTGGGTTTTCACCAATTATCATTAGTTCAACTGGGCTGAATGGTTTTCCTTTGCCAAATTCTCCTACAATGATAAAACCCATTCATCCACTAGCTATTCTTCTTTGTATTTCAATTATGGATAGCACCCCTGAAAAGGGAATCATCCAAGAAGGGAGAGCTGAGTTGAGGCAGGGAAAGAGTTCACTGACCAGATGAGTAGAGTTCATACAGAGGCAGGGCAGTGCTAAATAAAGCAGCAGATGACATGAGATGGGCCTATGATCAAAAATGGCTACCCTTATAGAACTTCCAGGTTGACAATAAAGTATGGTTGGGAGTCGCCGACATTACCTCTGATCACCCCACCAAGAAGCTTGATGATAAATGTTATGGTCTGTTTATCATCCTTAGTAAGCATGGAGAGAGCACATTCAAACTGTGCCTTCCTCCCACTTGAAAGACAATTTACCTTGTCTTCAATGAGTGCATCCTATCTCCGTATGTTCCCCCTGTATTTCCCTCTCAGAAAAAGCCCCTCCATCTTCTTCTGTTAAAACTGGAACTCCAGTATCAACTCTAGAATGCCAAAGATGATTAGAGAGTGGGACTTGACTTCATCATATGTGATGCACCCTTACAAGAGTTCAATCCTAGTCTTGTAAAGATTGGAGGTAAGATTTAAGATGTAGAAATGTCAAGTCAAGCAGAGGTGTCAGAGAAGAGTTATTGAGACTCAAGCAGAGGTCAGGAGAGTTATTCTAGATAATATTCAAACTAAGAAATACATGAGTGAAAATGGAGACTTATATATGAAGTCCAAGAATGATTAGTAATAGAGTTGTAAGTGATTGGTAAGAGAAAATGAAAATTGGGAGTAAGTATCCCAGAGCTATGCTCTAAGTGAGATACAAATTTGGAGGTAAGTAATTAATGGAGCTAGTACAGTGAAGAATAAAATAACAAAAAAACAAGGAACAGAGACAAAAGGAAATACTAAGTAAAAAGCTCAAAGTTCAGAACTGCATCCTATACGAGTACACAGCAGAGTTGGTAGTAATGAGCTCAGAAGGCCAGAGTTGGACTTGGGGAAAAATACAGGATATGACAATTCTGGGCCTGAACCCCTGAAGGTCATTAGTGAGGGACAATGCAAAGTTAGAATGCGAAGTCCAAAAGTTTGTTGATTGCCTTTCAGCCTTGTATAAAGTTCATGATGCACTGACCTAACCTTATTATTCACAACCACCATATATGACCTTCTTGACATCATGAACTGGTCTGACCAGCATTTGCAGAGGTGAGTGCACAGATCACAAAGATGATGTCTGTACAGTCAAGTTTGCTGGGCAGCAATGATGTGTTAAGGAGAAGAAGATGGAGAATGAATGGAGGAGAGTAGAGGTGGGAGCAAGGCAGAAAGTGGATGAGGCATGCAAGATGAAGGAAATGTAAAAGGTGGAGGAAACATGAAAGGTGGAGGAAGCATGCTGCAAGGAGGCTGAGGAGGTGTCCAAGAAACAAGTAAGTTTGTTATTTATCAATAATCATAAGCTATTGAAAATTAGGCAAAAAAGGTTTGAGCAGAGTAAAGCTTCATCAAGGGCAAGGGCAAGGTCCAGCAGCCCCTGCCAGAGTGCAAGAGGTGCAAGGTCTGAAGGCTTGAATGCAAACTTGGGCCTGATAAGCCCACCTCATGTGTGGGCTGCACTGAGATCAAGGCAAAGTGCAAGCAGAAAATGATAAAGAAAATGGGTGGTGGAGCCAAGAGGAAGAGACACCTGAGCCTCAGACTTCAAGTCCAAGATCTCTGCATATAAGAAGGATAGGACAGAGTCAGAGGTGGCAGTGGAGTTGGCAAAGGACATAGGAAGCTTGGAATAAGAGAGGGTGGAGGTGGAGGAAAGCGATGCAGATGAGTCGATGGTGTAGTATTAAGTTGCTTGCTTGTATATAGTCAACAAAATACCAAGTTTTGCAAGTCAAGCATCAAAGTGAGGTCTGAGCTTATCCAGGTAGCAGAAATGGTAGTTGTGGACAAGTTCAAATGTGTGATCAAGCTTTGTGGCTAACAACCAGGAGATCTTATCATCCATGCCTTCATACTCAAACCAATGCACTAGGTACAGTAGCTTGCAGTTCTTCCTTCATCAATTAATCTTGGAGTTAAGGATCTCAAAGATCTTGTACTTGTTAAAGACTGATCAACTCCTGGCAGAACTCCGGAACTCCAGAGTTGTGCGGATGGATAGGACTTTGGCTTCAGCTTATGTGCTGCGCCTTTGCTGTCGTTCATGTCCTGTATTTCAGAGTGGAGAGGAACAGAGATGGCAGAGGGAACAGGAGTCTGTCCAAATTGATAATCTAGCTACTGTACATGGAGTGTCTAGGAGTTTATATATGGAGGGAAAGTACAGTATTAGTAACGGTTGATTAAGACAGAGAATGGAAGATTAAAAAGCCAATGCTGTGCTTCGGCGAGATGGATGCCAGAGCTGTGCAAGCACAGGTTGGAGGTATCTAAGGATCGGAGCTAAACTATGTATGGAACAAAGGAATATTGTAAGTCCAGAGTGTAAGAAGGAATTAATCAGAGTATAGATGTCCGGAGGAATGGAGGGACATATTAACAGAGAACAGACTGGAGATCGCTCCTGAAGGAGTGGAGTTGTACCCAAAGGCTGGAGTTGTGCTAGGAGTTGGCATGGTATATGATGGTATCCCCCTCTTAGGCCCAAACCTCTAAGGGCCATAGGAGGACAATGTGGAGGTGAAGGGTGGATGGAGTCCAGAGCAAAGGTCGGAGTAACAGGAAAGACTATAAAGTCTGTGAGGGAGGTCAGATGCTCCTTAAACCACAACCACCATGTCAGACAACGAAGACATCAAGTCCTGGTCCAACACACGCCTCATGGAGTGTGTGGAAGACAACAACAAACTTTATGAGGCAAAGTGTGTCGAGCGGCGGTGACATGTCTTGGTAGAAAAGGAGTGGAGAAAGGCAGAGGAGGAGGCGAAGCGCAAGGCAAAGGAGGAAGCGGAGGCAGAAGTAGAAGAGCCTGCATGGTGTGAAACAACCTAAGGCTCTTGCTGAGGCTGCTTGCTCTTGAATACACTTGGTGGCTAACTTCTTGAGGACATAGTTTACATAGGGGAATCAACCCACATAAGAATAGGGAAAGGAGAGTGAGTCAGCCAGAGGAGCAGAAGGGAAAACTCCAAGGAGGGCAAGACTGGGGAGCCTTGGCCACTCCTTGGGGGGCTTTATATACTACATAAAGTATGTACATGTTGTGCATAGATCTATAGATAAGATGAGTCCCTGAACATGTGTGCAACACATGTATCAGTACAGCCATGGAATGGAAGCATAACCCTGATCATAAGGATGTGGCAGAGATCATAAATTAATGAATGATCATAAATGAAGAAGCATGGGTGTGGCAGCACATGAAAGGCATGAGGAGGAGGCATGGATCAGAAATGGAAGAATAATATATGATCAGAAGAGAAGGCATAGCCATACCACAGGATGAAGAGGTGAGGAGGTGAGGAGGTGAAGAGGTGAAGGAGTGAAGATGTGAAGGGTTGGAGGGGTATTCTGTGATATGGTGAAGGTGTGAAGAGGTGACATGGTGACATAGTGAAGAGGTGAAACATAGGAGGGTGGTCCAGACCATCCTAGAGATTAGATAGAGATTGCCAGCAA